>JABUQX010068420.1:17500-35272 GCA_015478945.1 Trachelipus rathkii | reverse complement strand
AAAACATTAAAAGTGTGAATACATTTGGATACATATACATTTACACATACACACACGCACGTATGAACAGAATTATATAGAAAATTAGCAAAAAACATAAATATATAATATATTTATTATATAATATATATATATATATATATATATAATATATATATATATATAGTAATATAGTAATATAATAATATATATATATATTATATATATATATAGTTATATAATATATATATATAATATAGTAATAATATATATATATATTATAAATATAGATATATTACAAAACATAAGATAAATAGATAACAGTGCGGAAAAATATACACGCAATGACATGAATACATACACACATACACAAAACTAATCAAAAATGGAACTCACTCATAACACACACGAGGCATATATATATTATATAACTCATATATATATATATATATATATATATTATATATATAGTATATTATATATAATATATCATATATATATATAAATATATATATATATATATATATATGATATATATTCATCGACACATTGACAAGAATGATAGATAAAAGTATATGATGAACATACATGTATCACATTTCCATAAATATGAGCATCTTGGGTAGACGTTTATATGTCGTGACTAGATGAGCTTCTTTTATGCAAGACTAGTCCAAGTGCACATTTTGCAAATTGTGTTTATTGGATTTTGGATTTGGCAGATCTCCTAACCTTTGGAAATTAGGTAAAAGGGAGAAAATTAGAGAAGGTCGGTGTGAATTTTTGTGTTAGGAGGTTTGATAAGATGTGTTGGGTGTTGATTAAGCTTGTTGAGAAGGTAGTCAATTTTTAAATATCACCTGAAATGGATTGAAGATTTTGGAGTGGAGATAATACAAGGGATTCTATGAGATTTTAACGAAGGGTGTGTTGGAAGTTTTGTTGTATGGGTCATGTCTGTTATGTTTTATGTGTATATTGTATTTAATGAAGCACGATGAGATGTAAGAGAGGAGTTTGTGTTGTCGTGAATTAGGTCTTGTTTTATGTTGATAAAGTGCTCCGGGTCAAAAGTCATTCGTTTACCTATGTAAAGTTGTTGCAGTCGTGGCACGGTATGGGTATATGCATTGAATGGCGGTTCGGCTCACGGTGTGTTGACCCGACTTGGAGGGTTGGATTAGGAGATCGAAACAAAGGAGCGTTTCTAGTTAGCTGGTGAGAATGATAAGTCCATGGTCCGCATGTGAGTGTGTCATAAGAGGTGTCTAATGTGTGCTACACTCGCTCTCGTGTGCACTATATAGAGAAGATGCGTGATGGTCGAAGTCATGCTACTGAGTTACCATCAAAAAATCATTACTTACCCATAAATCCGATCCGCGGCAAAGAAATGGCGGCGAGTCGTCTGTGCTCCCGCACACTCGACGTCTCGTTGCTCGCAATACCACAGCGTCAAGAGAAGCGTCTCACAATAAACGATCATTCTGTTTTTTAGCCTTTTACGAGTGAGCTTTTGTTTTTAACTTAATTTTTGTTAATTTTAATTTTTCAAATTAGTGCTTCTCCTCTTTTTATTTAGTTTTTTAATAGTTGACTTCCTCGTATGTTATTGGAGCGATACATATACAACTATTACTCTTGACCATCAACGATTTTTAAGCTATTCGGTGTCTATCACTCTGTTATAAATGGCCATTCACTAAGCTCTACAAAGAGTGGGGCAGATGTAATAACGAGTGTGAGAGTGAAAGAACACTACACGCAACTCTAACTAGCCGTCCCTCGATGTCGTCAGAATCTCGCTTCCTTAGTTGATCTATTGATTCGGTTCAATATTTTCTTACTGTGTTACAGTATTATAATGTTTTACCGGGTTTTTGAAAGCGTGACTTCAGAACACTTAAGTGCGAGAGAGCGCCATCCGTGGCCAGTCGACCAGTTTAACCTCCATATTTATGATCCTGTATATCGGATAGTCCTATTATAGAAATAATACCTAATGATTCAAGTCTTTCTTTCTTTAGTATAAATGCGCCAAGAAAGTGAACTAGATGTGTGTGTGTTATGTTCTAACCGAACTATATCAAGTCTCTTCCTGGTAGTATACAGTGTTCCCGAGCTCCCTGTTTATAATCGTTGACATTATAAATTTTACATACAATATATTTACAAGTTTATTAACGAAACAGTATTTAAAAAAACATGTGATGAAATAAAATACAATATACACCACATAAAATAGAATTGAAAGGTTGTACAAGATAACATAAAATAACTTAATTGAACATTATTAATTTTTTAAAAAAATGTTACATAATGATTACTAAACATAAAATCTAAAAGCAGAGAGTCAAAGAAATATACATTATTTTTATTCTATATACACAGTTATCCAGTGTCCATTGTTCGAAACACCCGAGGAGAAGTAGTTGAAGATAGGTCAGAGTCAGTTTCCAATTTCACTGAGACGAGTTCATTACAGGCGAATACACTAACAAATTACTAGCTCTGTCGTCGAAAGAAGTGGAAGAGTGTGTGCTTCATTCGACAACTCACTCTGTATGATATCTCATATATCTCTCCGTCTCCATACTCTCGCGCACTGCTTCTGAGGTATGTTCCACCACTCACATATAAATCTCAGTATTGGGATAGATATCCTTCGGCAATGAATACCAGGCTCCTGAATGGTTTCTTTTTCTTAGATATTGAGATGATACAGCCATACTATATATGTGATTAACGCCATCAGAGCACGCGGTGGTGAGAGTTGGAATACGTTGTTCATATGCAAAAACAGTGTCTCTGATAGGCACTCTACCACGACCTGTACCGTTATCTCGGAAGAGTGCAAGGAGTTTAAAAAATAGAGAATACACCTGCTCGCACCACCATTGAGAGACTTCTGTGTCGAATATATATTATACTATCTTAGCTGACCACTCAGAGCGTTAATGCACCTTACACAGATAGTAACGCTATTCATTAGCACCTGTATTCTCCATCTCCTTATAGGTAATCGTCGCGAACCAAAATAAGAGCTCCAGGAACAACACCTTTCAACCATGGCAAGACTTCCATCAGTATCAGAAAGTAGGACCTCGTGTCTACAATCCTATTATTACTTCTGAGAGTGAGCTACCAAATTGTCGATGTTAGGGTGCAATAATAAAGTGAAACTACTTACATGTGATATATATCGGCAACGTGACGCATCTAAATTATAGCACTTGATCATATAATACGTCCTCTTCAGTTCCTGAGTATAACTCAATTCTCCTGCAATTAGATAATGTTCTCGATTTTCCAATGTTTAAGAGGAGATAATTTCCACTTACTTACATAACAGATAAGCATCTAGAATTGGAAAAATAGGTTTTTGGAGCGGTAGCTGTGGGCTACCGAAACTGCTATGGTAATTAAGCAACAAATGAGGTTGTAGATCAAGTTAATCATGATACGGGTTGGTCCACTGATCGCAGAATAAGTCTTTCCTGTGAGAATATATCACCGTTTACACGCCCGTAATATTCGTAGTTTTATTTTTAGATTTAGCTGCGTTGTCCCTATGTTTCTCTACATCTTTCAAATTGTAAAATCCACATGATTGCATGTGAGACTCCTTAGTATCTTGAGAATAATTTAGTAAAGTTTCAATATAACTTCTATAAGGGTAACTTGCAGCTGTTGTTCCTAGAGATATTTCATTTAAAAACGCTTCAATCTGATTAAAACATGTATACAGGAAATTTGTCTGGGTGTACACTGTGTTCGGTGCCTGTGAGATCTGACCCATCTTCATTTACTAACTTAGTCTTCAGATATAAAAACACATTCGATGGGTCAAAATATTGGTTAGAAGTGCCTTATTGATTTTGAACGAGAAGAACTCAGCGAACTTTGCTTATTGCGTGAACAGGGTAAATACTAATAAAATTGGATTCGCTTACACTTTGATCTGCGTAGGATTCACGGAAAAGAGATATCAAGTTCGCTCTTACAACAGTCTGGACTAGAGAGGTGGAGGAAATGCATCTTGCTGCTAAACAATTTCGCTAGACGTATAAGAAACAAAAATGAGAGAGAGCTATGTTTGTAAAACATTTCTTATATACGAAATAGATGCAGGCTATTATTATTTATGTAAAAGTTACCACTTATCACTGTTATTAGAGAGCAAACACGTCAATACATCTTTTCTTTAATGGTGCTTTCATATTCCTCTTTACAGGTTTTTACGGCGTCCTGCACCTTGACCAGTCATCTTGCGCCGTATTTTTTTGTTATAACATCATCTAACATTGTCATCTGAAGCATACGGCTATTGACGTTTTACAGCGGGCCTACGAGGATCAACACCACCCATAACCTCCTGGATATTGTCTATATCTGTCCTCTCTGCTTTTCTAACTATGTATTTACCTCCTGATTTAAACAAAGGATAGCACGTTTGGAGTAACGAAGCAAAAAATCCACCTGCATTCTTGAAACCCTGAAGACTCTGCGCCGTCGGATCATATCGAGAAGTCCGGCAGTAACTTCCTTCTTACGTTGTATTTTTCCACACTGCTGGCCCAACTGTTGAATGGGATGGCGTACCTTCTACGTCTCTTATAAAATACGAATCGAACTCAGAATGGGTCTTACCCAGCGGTAAATTAGTGAACATTAGGAAAGGTATATAACTCGGAAATCCTGAATATCGGGCAAAAATGAACTGAAGTCTCAAAGATATCAATTTAGTATTCCCAACATATTGATGGTCTATAATATCTGGTGTAAACTAGCCATACCAGGGTCTTGCAACAACTCTTTAGGATCACATACGAAATGTAAATGAATTAGGAAAAGTTGTTTTTTGGAAGAATGCAACACCAAGTGAAATTGCTAGCAGGAATGAATAGAAGAGTATAAAATTGCTAGGATTGTGATATAACTCACCTCCTTCTTCTAAGGTTTATCTGTTGAGACGAACACATTTGTTGCACCAAGCATTAGGGTTGAAAACTGGAATGTGTGTAAATTGTTGTAAATTATACGAGTACGCCAGGTACTTAAAGGACACCAGTTCCATTACCTCCCCCTTTGGTGTATTAGTCGAAAGTCAGATCTTGAAAACGACTTACTATGAATTTGTATATTTAAAGTATGCTTAAGTACATTCAAGAGAGATTTGTATAACTCTCGCTTTATAGTAAACCTTTCAATGTAATATTCAACGCCATCACGTTTCTGTATATATAAACTGGCTGTGTTACCCAATTTCAAAGTGTTTTTTACAAAATCAATACTTCTATAAATCATGAATGCAACCCCTAGGACTAGTCACAGTTTTTATACCGGCATCAATAATTATTTCACTTAATCCAGCTTCAAACATTTCTCGTTCGAGAGTTATAGGGTTCATTATTTTTTTAAAGTCAAGATATTTTATTTTCAGAATGTAGATCCATAGAGGCCGAAGAAGGTAGCGTTAAATAGAAATGATCTTCGGAAGCCATGATTATTGTTTCTCAATTTCCCATGGAATTATTTACGAGTTAGACTTTTTATACTACTTGAGCTTCTTTCGTATATGTACTTTGCACACAGCTGTTCCATTTGTGAATGAATAAGGGTTCCCTTTGACATCTCTTATATACACCCTTATGGTTCTAAGCTGAGGATTATTCAAAGGTATATAGTGTACACTAGGAAAACCTATAACTCTGATATCCTTAGGAAAATGTATCACCCTTAGTAACTGTGCTCTAGTATTTCCAACATACTGGGGTTCTACAATATCAGTGTAAACATACGCTACGCCAGGGTCATGTAACATCTTTGAAGGGTCGCAAACAAAATGTAATTAATTATCGATGTCAATTTTTAAGAAATGCTCTTCCGTAGGAAAATAAAGTATTAATTCATTTAGAGGCGCTTTGATATCGTTAATTCTCAATATTGTATCATCGCGTAAGTAATTACATTTACGAAACCAATCTGAAGTATGGAAAATAAATAAACTTCTATCTTTCAAGTTTACTTGCGCTTGGGACTTTAAAGTGATTAACACGTTGTATTTATAATGTGCTTATTAACTATTAAAATTACTAAATCTTTACATATTCGGCTTGAACGAAATTGTTTGTTTAAGTCCATGAACATATCGGTGAGAGATTTATAGAAGCTGAGGTTTATTAAATATCTTTCATATAAATAATCTTTGTATGCATGCTTGACGATCAACATATCTGTTTTAATTTTTAATACGTTTTTAACATTCTCTACACTTCTAAATATTACAAACGCTGTATGTGAATCAGGCATATTCTCGATATGCGCATCCGATATCATTTCACATACCCCACTCCATACGTTTCTCTTTAGAGCGTTTATAGTGGTTTCAAATAACTCTGAAGAAATTCTGATATTTATTTTTCAGGATTGTAGGTCCTAGAAGCGATGAAGGCAACTGTTAAAATAGGAAAGGTGGATCTTTACTCTCCAATGTTCACAAAATAAAACTGAGATCAGTGTTTCTTAATTTTCACTAGCAATTTATACCTAACTATTCCGCGAGTGTTGAGATCCCTCACCCATTTCGACACACTCTATCTGTACCTCTTCTCTTCACCGCCTTTTACCCTTAAATCCTAATATTTTTTTCTATTTTTATATTTTTCGTGACTTCTCTTAGGAGTGCAAACCGTATGTTCTGTATCTGCTTTATAGAACCCACCCTTTGATTTTAAATCATCTCAAGTTCTAAAGTGCCAATATAGTTAATTTAACCCGTCCACAGGGAATTCTCTGATGGTATCCTACTTTAAAACTTTCTCTCGTACATCCAGCTTTCGTACCTCTTTTCCTCGGACAATTTCCTCCTACATCTCGAGTCCTGAGACGAGATCTCCTTGGACCATATACCTCATCACTACGTTTTAACACACGTGTTATCTTTTATTTTGCTCATTGTTTTACTAGGTACAGAAAGTTTTGTCTTCACCATCTCTACAGGGGTATTCTTAAGATGATTATACTATATGAGTATATAGAACTATTCACTTTACCCGGAAAATATCGCGAGATAACCCGATGAGATTCTGTTCCTGGTATAATTGAAAAACCTCCGGATTTAATGTATTCATTCTTCGTGAAATACCTATGCATTCTTTCTTTTATAGTTCTTGGCACTCTTTGCTGCAATAGCAGCTTTATTAACTGAAAAATGTGTTGTAGTACCCTTACTGTATCACCTACTTACATTGTAAACATTATGTTCTTGAATTAACTCATATTAGCCAATATATAGAATTACAGTCCCGCTAGGAAACTGTTTCTTAAGAACCTCTCATAAATACCATACCTCAATAACTTTGAATATTTTATTATACATTTGAGGATATTTACATAGACTTGGATAATCTGGTTTTATTATACTACTATCATTCTTTTAACATAGCCTATGCTCGCGACAACTAGTCTTTGACCCATTTCTACTTTAAATGAGCCTCTATAAATAATATACACCGACATATCCTAGGAAAAATTAATACATCTATCACATAATAAGGAATATAATATATACATTATGTATAACCTCCTTTCATATTGATTAAATGAATTTATATTTTATTCATTTCTCAGTTAAAAGTACTAGTTGTGCCAGACTAATTATCTTAATGTTTAAATGGATGCTTAATTTTTTCGGTAGTTTGGATAATAAATTTTATCGTATATATATTAGGATTTATATTAGCAAGAGGTGTATAAACTCTTATTCTCATAAATATTTATTTATTCAATATATCTTTTATTTTAATTTATGAATAAAAAACTTAATATATAATATAATATTGATAAGATGAACTCCTTGAAGGAAACCACCTAACTTGTATAGGTGTTTATTATATCAATTACATAAAAGTAATATTTATCTGAAACCCATCCTTAGCTATCATAGACTATCACATAATGACAAATTAACAATATAAAATTACATTAATTTAATTATATTACTGAAAATATTAATTAAAACTGAAATGTGTCATATATTGAAATATTTATTATATATTTATATAAAATTACTAAAGGAGTATTAATAAACTCTTATCGGTTATATATGGAAGAATTATATTTTTATTATATATGTAAAGTTTACCAAGAAAGCTACTCAATTTAGCAGAAATGCTGCCAAGAAAAGTATAAGTATACGGTGAGTAAGTCTACACGAGATTCCAGAGATACATAGTTATCCTGCCGCGCACCTGAAACTCCGTGTAATATATAACACTCGAGATAAGATAAATTATCACCGCGCGCGTCTGCTCCGGGGAAGGACGAAAAAAAACGGGAGAGATAGTATCTTTATATTACTCTAGAGATAGACTTAATTCCAATTGTGAATAAAAAACTGTATTTAGATAATTTTAGAGTTTATTATTTCTTATATAATCTATGATTATACTTTTATTTATAATTAGTAACATTTGATTATGTTATAATAATATAACTGATACACTCGACGCCAAAATAAATAGAGACCAGTAAAAATAGGAATCATCGGAACGATAATGAGATACTAAAAATATAAGACAATATTGATCGAAGGTATCAAATCAACCAATATTTGTTTATTTCTGAAATTTAATGTTACTCTGGAAATATTAATTAGTCTGAAGGTTTAGGTTTGATATCTTTTTCATCTCAGTTATACAGATAATCTCACTTCTTCAATCACGTCGATAAAAGAATCAGTATGTTAGCATCATACATATTTCGGAACCGTCAACTGTTTTTCCGCAATAAGTGATTTGACGATATCGTCTCTCCATTTGAGGTCTAGGTCTTTTAAAATATTTATTAATAGAGCATTAAAAACAATTTTTTTATTATCATCTATTACTATTATTGGTAAGCTTTCCTCAAGTACATGTTTAAAAAATTTATCTTCTTCTTCATTCTCTAATTTACTTAGTATTATCTGTAATGGTAATGCTCTGACAACTGGTTTAGCCAGCCATAACTAATTAAAACTCTTAGATCAACTTTTAATAATTTATTGTATAACGTTTTGATATAGGATTGTTCTCTATATTTTTTCAATGTGAACGTTATAATACGTTACTAGATAGTTATTCATATATCTGAGTGACGTCGACTATACTCCTGCACCATAACGTCACTCCGCCATACCACGCATCACGTACATACCCTGACTCAACTTTCACAGGATCCCAACTACCTTCAACACTCTAAATAAGGATTGGCTATAGAGTGTGTGATGGCAACTGCGACATTGGTAATCTTCTCTCAAAACTATGACGAACCCCCGCGATAATAGGGAGTGAAATACACAGGTTGCGGTACTACCTAGAGGCGTTGATAGAGGTTGATGTAGCGACTGTCGTGGTGTTGTTGTTGTTGTGTTGTTGTTGTTGATGTTGTTGTTGTATGTTGTTGTTTTGTTGTTTTGTTGTGTTGTTGTTGTTGTTGTTGTTGTTGTTTGTTGTTGTTTGTTGTTTTGTTTGTTTGTTGTTGTCGATTCAGTACGTTGATTACCTGATATTAGGTTTTTACAATGTCTCCTTACATTTGACCTACACCTCGCTGTAAGGCTCCAAACATCACGTACGGCGTGCGTGGCCCATATATATAGCCCGCCACAGCACAATATGGATAGTCTAAAAGTGGAAGTCTCTGAATGGACGAATAGTGAAAAAGGAGGAGAACTGAACAACACTCTCTCGCGCCTTTCTGCAATAATGTTATACTTCTTTTTATATTTAAGTTTAATTAAACGTTAGAGCAAGTTTGTGTGAATTAGCAATGTCTTCTAATTGACGGTGTCGAATAGACTGTTTATAAAATACTCCTCTGATGTATCACTGCCTCCTTCAAAGGAAACAGTTGCCTGTAGTTTATAAGGGATTTAGTCCTCATACTTCGGCCTAATGACACCTTTGAACACTTTTAAATTCAATCCTTTCACAGGAATGATTAGATCTTGAATAGGTTTTTCTGAGAGGTTTCAGGCTTATTTAACTTTTCTTATTATAGAAGGCGTAATAGGAAATGTTTGCTGACTATAGAGTTACAAACCGTTTCAGGTTATCGCCATACTCTCCGTCTCACTCGCTAGGTAAGCACCTAACTTTAGTTCAATCTGACTAGCAGAGTCTAAATAATGAATAGTTATTCTAATGCGTCCGAACGCTCCCGAGAGTGAAGGATATACCGTGAGGTATAGATGTAACTTTCTTTTAAATACTTTCAGAACTCTTTACGTTGAGGTTAGGGACATTTTGGGTGGTTTTCCAGGGCCCCACCAAACAAACCATTGGACCAGAATACTTGATATGTCGGTGCTATGTCATCTCTCCGCCGCACTCCGCACAGTATAAATTCAAACACTACTCAATTATGATAAGGTTATACAAGAATAACTATTCCACGCAATATATGGAGTTAATAATTACATCTCACTTTTTTTGATCCACTGCCACAAATAGAAGGTGGGTTCTTCGTCTATCACCACCAAAAAAAATGAGATTAACAGTGTGGACAGTCTTAGAATAATGGAATGAGGACTGAGTAAAAACCTCTTGGTGTAAGATGGTGATTCCTAAGCTCACTTATTCCTCAATTCAGTACACCACTTTATCATTGACTCAATGCAGAGAGAGTTGTTCAGGATAACTACGTAATTTCACTCTCAAGAGGGAGGGGGTCTCTCAGCCCCTAGGACCGTAAGAATATCATTGTAGGCATAAAGGAGATTTGGGCTTAGAATCGTTAGGTTACTATACCCCCTCTCATGACAAATTGATAATTTAAACATCGTTTTAAATCATATAAACATTTACTTTGAGTGGAGTATAACATGTGATAACGTGTCACCAATATCGAATCCTAAATGTGAAGAGAGGGTTCTCTCTCAGAAAAATCTGTGCAAAGGCTCTCATTATTTAAAAAGTAGAGATTTAAGGGCTGGGGGGAATAGAACGAGACTTTCGCGAGCGGTGCCTGGATAGGACCAGGACTATAACAAACGTATCCACGATTATAAAGACGAAGTGACCGAACGCAATCAGGTAAATACATAGGAGTTTTACCAAATAACATATCCCCGTCTATACAGATTTCTCCCACACACAAGGCCGGAACACTAATGATTAAGGGTGCATCCACAAACCACCAATACATCGCGCATTAGCTTGACCGACTAGAAGGCTAGAAAGTTGCTACATTAACAAATGCTTATCACATGTACAAAACATATTATTTTATCTTTTCCCGCTGGTATATATTCCATACTATAATGAATTATGAGGAGAGTTCTTTGAAATCTATAACCGTACACTTCACATCATCAGATCAGAAGAAAGGTGGGGGGTGGGGAGGGTCGTAGCGGTGCCTCGGGCCGCCAAAACCTGATGATATAAGTCATGGTTCTATGTGGATTACTGATAATATATTTTTATTATTATATTTTTTTTACATAAAGTTTACACCTCATGGCTTAGTGGGCCCTTTTCTCAAACGAGCGGGGACCTTTCTTATAGGTTAGTTCTACCTTAGGATTCCGAAACTAGTGGCTACGAAAACCGCCACTAAATCCTTGGCCCATTGCCGGACATTCGGCGCTACATTATCCCGGATTATTGAGTTCCAACTGGAGTTAAATAACCGTATCACCCAAAGGGGGGGGTCTCCAGCCCCAAAACCTGAGATATTGACATTAGAACGACGAAAACTTGGTAGCGTGTCACTGCAACCCTTTTTATCCTAGTCATTTAAGGTGAATCAGGCGTAATTGTATACAATAATAATCGAGGAATTGTTATACACTGAGTGTATCAACTCAACAATGGGGGAGTCTACCGCAGACTCTACACACCGAAAACCAAATAGTCTAATATATACAATTTTAGTAAGCAAAACGTCTTGCGAAAGCCTTTTGCATGGTAAAGTCGTTTTGCCTTATGATAATTGAACTTTTTACATATCTACACTGATAGCTCTTGTTGAAATAATAAAATTAAAAAAAAAAGATTAAATATATGAAAAAATAAAAAAAAAAAGAAAAATACACTGTTAAAAACGAAGCATAAAATAATTAAACTGAAAACAATGATGCTTTTTTTTCATACGTCACAAAAAAAAATTAAAAAAAATTTACATTCTTCATTTTCGTATTATATTTCTGATAATTGTTTACAGTTTTTTATATAAATATACAGCATTGTTCGTATTCAGCCCCTGGAGCCCCTGGAGCCTCTGGAGCCTCTGGGGCCTCTTGTAGAGCCTCCTGGGCCTCTGGAGCCTCTGGAGCCTCTGAGCCTCTTGAGCCTCCATTCCCTCCCCAACCTCACCCCTTGTCCCATCTATGATCCTATTGATCTTCATGTCAGATGGTCTCGTCTCTGCAGGGTCGTGCTTGACCAATAGCTGTGCAGACCCGCCCAGATAATTTCGCCGCTTGCGAATTTTGCACTGCTTGCCTGTTCTGGTGGGTCTTGACGAGTGCTCAGCGCTCACGCTTCTTCGCTCCGGTTAATCACGGTCGTGTGCTCTTGTCTGATCTCAGGACATCCACGCCATCGAACATGGAGTTAGCTGCCATAATCATCTCCCAATATTTATATATTTTTGAAAAAAAAACTAGTGGTTATTATACGTCTTATTATTTATACGTTTGATTTGAAATAGTATTCAGCTTTGTTGGCGGCTTGAGCGCTCGCAACACTCACGCGTATACAACCGGTGCCAAACCTACCCTCCCTCCCGTCCCCATACCCCAATCCTAGAGATCATTTCTTAA
Source organism: Trachelipus rathkii (assembly GCA_015478945.1). Taxonomy (NCBI): domain Eukaryota; kingdom Metazoa; phylum Arthropoda; class Malacostraca; order Isopoda; family Trachelipodidae; genus Trachelipus; species Trachelipus rathkii. The sequence goes on along the minus strand of JABUQX010068420.1, from coordinate 22,485 downwards.
CCAATTTTCAATGCAGCCCTAACTCAAGACTTTCTTTATCTTCACCATATTTCTTATACATGTGAACATAACTGCGCAAGAGTTGTGTCATATAACATATCTTCATATATGTATTATCATTGAATAAGATTGCTGCGTAAGAACGTTGTTCATACCTCCAAATTAACTCTTCTCTCATATGTCAGTAACGAGAATAACGCCCACCTCAGAGAAGGGATGGTCCTCAATTGAGATTACCCTTATTAGAGCAGCTAGCATCTAAGAAACCCATCTAAATATATCGAGAATCGTACAGAGTCCAATCGACACTAATATAACAGACTACCAATACATGTGATTAATACCTTATTTTTCATAACAATATATACAACGTGATAATTTATATTAACATCTAACCCTAGGCTTATTAAACGCTATAAGTGAGACCCAAGCAACAAATGTAGTTGACTAACACTCATAACGGATGTGTGTTTCTTACCACGGATCTCATGCATATTCTGCTAACTCTCCAATGACAATACTATTACTTCATCATATTCAACGTTGGACTAAAGATTTATCACATTCACTCTTTACCATACTGCCACAAAAATCATTCAACACGCTCTCTAAAACGTTTGACAATTATCAAAATTTTTTTTGGGGAGCAACGCTCCTCCCATAACCGGGTAGCTCACTGCCTTAGGATACACTTAAACAACCGTCGCATCTTAATCTAATCGTACTCACACACAAGTTGAGAAACGGATTAACCAGATCAAGTCACCCCTGAGTACGTGCGCCTCACAAAACTGTTATCAGAGTTCTACAGAGTTATGAATAATGACACATTATACGTGAACTGGCAAGATATTACTATTAAACTGTATCATTACTAACCTCTTTTTTATAACTAATCACTATTTTTAGATTATCATTTTTTAAACCTATATAACTAATGAAGTAACATTGGTAAATACATAATAGTTTAATCTCAAACATATACCCAATAAGTAACTAATTATAGTAACTATCTTCATTTGAATAATATGCTACGTAACATAAGTTTTCACTAATCTAATAAAGCAAACTAATAGCATTCTATAACTGAACTACGAATAATAATATGTTACTCAAACGACACTAAGAAACCTTAAATACAATATAATCTATATTATTATACATTGAAATAAGCTCAGATCAATATATAATACAAAGTTTCACTTTCTTAACTAACTAAGGAATAGATTAATCTAACATCTGCAATACAGAACGTAATATACTACTCGCACTTTTTTTTCAAACATATTTATAATACATTATTTATTACATCTAATAAATTTATTTAATCAATAAATTTATCTAATAAATCTTTCTATCCTACCTGCTAAGAATTAGTATAATTCATAACTATTACACAACGATAAATTACAGCATTAAAATCAGATACAATGCAAAAGTGATATTATACTAATCAAATTTACAATATAAAATCATGAATTCAATAATTAATCAATTAAATAATTACCCTGAAACATCTATAATAAGAAAATAATTAATATTAAATTATCAAGACTCAGAGATCAAAAAGGCAACATAGCATTGCTAGAACTTAGAATATAATATATATCAAGTTTAAACATATTAATACACACATAGTTACACCATATACTTAACAATGAATAAGTATAATAAATGTAAACTATTAAATAATAGATATAGCTATGGTCATATGAAAGAATATATAACATAATATATAGATAATTAGTATATATTATAATAACATTTAATACATTCCTCAAATCATAAAATATACATAATATGCTATTTATTTTCGACATTCAAATAATAAGCTCAGAAATGAATTATATAACCATATATCGTAACTGAAAAATATCATACATATCTAGATTCAAACACGATTATATGCAATAAATAACGTATATAATAAATGGGTATATGACCTTTTGATCTAATTTAAAGCTTAAAATAATTTAAATAGTACATAATGGAAGAAAATATATAACAATTAACACTAAAACCTAAATACAGCTTATTGCTCTTATATACATTTATTACATGCATTATATATTAACTCTATACATTACAAATAATAAAGAATCCAAATAATAATAAATAAGTACTAGATCATAAAGATATAATTAAATATCAAACTGGTTAAATCAGAAGAGACAATAGTAGATGATAGATAGATGTAATAATAATTTAATAATATATTATTAATAAATAAAATAAATACAATTGACTCAAGATATATAATTAAGACTCCACTAAATAATATGTGTTTCGTTTATATTATAATAATTTAATTATATTATCATTAATTTACTTTTATTAATAAAATACTATATTGATATATTTTTAAAAAAATTAATTTTATACTTATCAACTTATAATTATTTATTATCTTACTAAAACCGCCTACCGTTTCTGTTGATATATAATTGATAGCAAGAATATAATCAAGTTATCAATACGTGCCGCTGATAAGAAACGCTCATTAATGTACCTGTTTAATTCGTGTTCCATTTTTGTTTTGATGTACTACAACTCCGTTTCTTTGTATTCTTATCAATCTCAGGTCTCTGCCGCACTTCTATGGGTTTTCTAGTCATTCTCTTTGTATTTTTTATTAGGCAAACTTATTTTCAAGAGCACTTCCGATATATTTAAAGAGTCATCATCTCTCTTTGGAACATTTATGTTCCCCGAATCCTATATATATATTTTTAGCTTTAAACACACAAATTTTTCTATTTTCGTATTCGTCTCATAACTACTCGGCTTCTTTCTAGACGCGTTGCCATAGATGCCCGTTTATGACCTCAAATTGTTCTGAACACATTTGAGCCATAACTCATTGTCCTTTTCACTCATCCCATCCTTCATATATCATTCTCAACATTCTTGTGTTTTTGTGCTCCTTAAATAAACCTCCGTTGTCATTCCTCTGCTCTGATAATATTCGCAGATTTGGAGGACCCAATTCCGTGGCAGTGGTTCTCACCAAAATACACAACTATTCTTGAGTTTTCATATTTTTCATTCCTTCTTCCTTTCCTCCCATTTTCAATCATTCTGCTATTCACTCAGTCTCTAGGATTTTTATGTACTAAAAATGTAGTCCATAATACATGAATGTCTCTAATCTATTACTACATCTCGCAAATATGTTGACATTAATCTATGAAGATCAAGCCGATAAATAATATGGAGGAATATTGTAAGATACATTAACTTACGTAGAGGTTAATTTACTATCACTGGGAATAAACATGTTTTACGATAATGACCTGGACTAATAATGTTTATGAGTAACCTGTTCAGTGTATTTTTTGCACCGAACATACCTACTCAATTAACATTCTGCACCGAACAACCTCAAACTCTAAATTCAAACATCATACAAAAAAAGTAAATTGTAAATAAAACTTTACGTATTTAATTTTTTATATAAGTAAATAAATATGCGTTGTTGTTTATGTGTGGTGCTGTTTTCGTCTTATAATGATAGCTAATATGTCGGCTTACTCTGGCAAAAGTCTCATTAATATTGAAACTCCAATGAAAATTAGTATAAATTATTGCAAGTAATATGGATAACTTAAGAATTTCAATTTAAGTCCTAAATTTATATATATATAGATATATATATTAATACATATCCCGACATAAAAGTGAAACAACTTGAAAACTCGAAAGTAATCAGTTTAATACTAATCCATAACATAATTGGCCATTATAGAGAGCTCTATAGATAAATTAACGATAAACACATATCTTTTACGATATAACTTATTTGTAATTTCATATTATTAGCATTTTAATTTATTTGTTTGGCAAACTATATATGGTGAGTACCCCCAACCTAAGAAGTAATAATAACTTTTAAATATATTTTGTTATAGTTTAATTGAAAATATGCGAGATAGTATTATTATGTATAATTATATATTAACGATATATACACTATATCTTAGCCTAATTTTGTAGAACCATAAAATATACACTCGTTGATGATTAATTATTTGTACGATTAGAACTCACTTAATAGTACCAGTAAACTCAGATAAATAGATATATATATATCTGTAAATTAGCACGTAGTGTCACAGTATATAGTCCTCACTGTAAAACGCTCAACTTTATAGTCAGTCTAGTACATTAATATCAACGTATTCCTTATACTTTCACTATAATGATCTATTTTGTAATTCTATTGATCTTTCTCTACTCGCTCACTCCCTATATTGCATCTACAATTTATTATGTTACTGTATTAACTCTATTAAATAATATGTTCATGTTTATATTTCCTCTAAACGTCTGAGTGCAAACTCGCATAGTAAATCCGGTATAATAATATTATAGTAATATATAACGGCAAAAAGTATCACTATCAGTCTAATAAAGCCCTTTAGTCGACTGTGATCACGCATATAATACCGAAGAGTAGGGTAGTATCTCTCTATGATCATTATGATGCTTCCAAGCTACAAATTATTTCGCTTTAATATTATATATTGTTTATGTATGATAACTACTTTTTACCCTTTACCCTAAAAGCTCACTCAATGATAAATCAGGTTAATATTACTCACTCAAGTATAAATTCAGTATATAATCAGTAATATTCATAATTAAGTATCCATACCAGCCACTACCCTTATTCACTTTACTCCTTCATATGTAACTCTAATTTGAGATCTATTTGATTCTATTGAGGGTCTAATTAGTCATCTAAAAGTTTCATATTTCTATTTTATTTATTAAAAATTTGTATATGTATATTTATACTTATACCCTATATAATTGATCTAGTTAATAATAAGTCTTGCTAAATCTAGTATAATATCGTAAGTATATAATCGTGATTAAATCTAGTAAAGCGTAAATCAGTAACACTATCAGAATAATCGACCCCCCACTTCATACTCTACTACTCCATTTACCATATATAGAATCTAATTGATTACTATTTGATA
>JABUQX010068420.1:10000-12500 GCA_015478945.1 Trachelipus rathkii | reverse complement strand
ATTATAATTTTTTAATTTTTTATATTATATATATATATATATATATATATATATATATTATATATATAATATATATATATATGTATATATAAATTTTTCTTCTCTTTCTCCCAGGTGTCCTCGAGATTAAGATAACCATGGCAGAAGTGTTTGTGACTCTTATTTAAGATATATTTCACCTTTTGATTGTAGCCAAGATGCCAACCTTGTTAGTCATTTTTGAGTCTCAATGTTGTATCTACCATATCCTCTTTAGATGATGAAACTGCATTGCATTGCCAAAGGGTCAAATCTTGCAGATTGGAACCTTTAAAATGTAAGAATGTTATTTCATTTATGTAATTTTGTTCCAAAATTTAAATTCGGCATCCATTTCAGTTTTCACTTTTAATGACCGAAAGGAAAGTTTTTGTAACTTTTTTTCTCTTGTAAAAGATATCGATTTAAAGCTCTATTTCGAAAAGTGCTTCGTTCACGTAGATGTCTTCTAAATAAAAATTGATCATTTATACATTCTTTACACAATTATGAAGAACAAGAAAATCTGTTGGGGTAGCAAATTTATTTTTCAGGTGGATGTCAGAAGGTAGAAATTTTACAAAAAAAATTTTATGGTTTCTATGTTCTATCTTGAAATTTTTTATTGAACATTTATGTTTTCTAAATTAAAGTTCTTTGTTTATACCTTAACTAAGCTGAAGGTAATAATAAAAAATTCTGTAAGGATAGTGTATTTTTCCTCATCTCCAAAATTGTGTAAAAATAAATTTAATTTTGCAAATTTTTTGTACCCAAAGATATATTTTTGCAAATAACTTTGTTTTATAAAAGAAAAATCAAAAATCTGGTCAATAAAGTTTAGCTTATAAATTTATTTACATACGCTAAAAATTTCGAGTGATTTTGACATAGAGTTATTGAAAAATAAATCCACATTTGTGAGTCTCCGAATATGACCTCTCCGGAGCTCAATTGTTTTTGCTGACAATGGATTAAATGTAAATTTTTTACCGTAATAGATAAAGCTTTGAAATTTCCTGTTTGTTTGAAACACATATACTAAAATATTATATAGAAATTTGAAAGTTGTATTTTTTTTTTTTTTTTTCATTTTTTGGCATATTGTCGGAATTGAGAGTCTCTATCATGAAAAGGCCTTGCTTCACGTATGTATGTTCTAAATAAAATATATTGACACACACCTCAACTCTTCAATAGCTAGGAGTAAAAAGTTTTGTAAAGGTTGTAGATTTATCATTATTTCTCAAAAATCTGTTAAAATTTTTAATTTTGTTATCTTTTCCACTTTTTTGTACTTACGGGATATAACATTTTTTCTAAAAGAAATTTAGAAATCGGGTCATTATAGTTTAAATATAGTAAGAATGCCGGGAGAAAATAAATTTGTTTAATACATACCAATAAAATTTTAAATAAATTTGACAAAGGGGTATAAAAAATAATCGACATTTGGTATGAAGGGTAGGGTCCATTATCTGCTTCGTGCTCAGCCCAATTTTCATCCCCCCTTAAAAAAAATATAAAATTCGTAATTTTCAGACAATTTTTATGGGAAAAAATGCAAACTGCAGCTTTTTCTGACGGCTAAAACACAATTTTCGAGAATTTTTCGACATCTGTAGTCATTCTTTCAGAATTTTCATTTCTCAAAACCTAAATTTTTGACGTTTTTAACTTCAACTCCTACAAGTTTTTTCAAAATGACTTCAAACTTGAAATATGCATAGATGGGTCCATTACCTACAAAATGCACGAAATAGTTTTTTGATTTTATGAAATTTGTGTCAGCAATGTCAAAATTCAAAACACTTTTTTTTGTTTTTTAAAATGAAAAACTACGACAACGTTTTCCTGCCCATGCGATCTGGATGAAATTTTCAGAGCATATGTAGCCTAGGGAGATGCACATTTTTAATTTAGATAATTTCTTTGTACATGCTGTAGTTTTGGATTTGTTCGTAGAGCAAATTTTCAAAAAAAATAATTTTTAGAAATTTAAAAAAATTTTCTTTTGAGTATACAAAAAAATTATCAAAGTAAAATAGATATACCTCGCCCGACTTTACAAGTCCTGAAAATTTGATGTTTATCGGGCAAAAAGAAAAAAATATATCAATATTTCATCACTTTCCCCCCAAAAAACTTATGGAAAAGTGAAATATTTACATATTTTTTTTTCTACTTTTCCGATCAACATGAAATTTTCAGAGCTTGTATAGTCGGGCGAGATACATCTATTTTAGATAATTTTTTGTATACTCAAAAGAAAAACTAAAAAATTTATAAATTTTTTTTGTGAAAATTTGTTCCAAGAACAAATCCAAATATACTGCATTTACAAAAAAATTATCTAACTAAAAAATGTGCATCTCTCCATACTACATATGCCTTCAAAATTTCTTCAAGATCGCATGAGTAAAAAAAAAATTATCGCAATTTTTCATTTTAAAAAAAACTGCATTTTCGAGACAAATTTTAA
>JABUQX010068420.1:0-5000 GCA_015478945.1 Trachelipus rathkii | reverse complement strand
TCCCATTTTTTTCGATAAGTACGTTCTGTTTATTAACTTTTATAACTTTAAAAGGGCCGACATAGCGGGGAGCTAGTTTGCCGACATTAAACTGTGTCTGCCGCACCACGACAAATTTTGCCTCATGTAACCCTTTAGGCACAAAGACGTGTCGATTTTTATAATTGGTGTGTGGAGCCAGCGGCTGCGCCAAAAGGGCGGCTAGCTTTTTAACATATGCATTATATTCTATTGGGGCCGTTTCCGAAGCAGGATCAACTAATCCACTAGGTATTGCTATATTTTGGCCAAACATCAAGTTTGCGGGACTAAGACCGTTCTTTGTTATCGGCGCGAGTCTCAGAGTGAACAACACCATAGGTAAGAGGCTCGGCCAGTCGGAGGGGCTTAAATCATGTTCTTGCAACATACATCTCAGACAAGCCAGCAAATTCCTATGACTTACCTCCAGGAGGCCATTACATCTAGGATTTGAGCTACACGTAGTCCGGTGCTCCATTCCCACGGCCCTACAAACTTCCTCAAACAAGCGACTAGTGAAATTCGCACCTAAATCCGAAATAATTACCTGAGGAATTCCACAGAACGGAAATAACTCGTGAATGAATGCATTCAATATTTCTCCCGAATTTATTTCTTTAAGAGGCACACAGGAACAAGTTACTACTGTAGCGGTCAATTTAAATAAGTCATCCTCTTGCATTTAGGTAACTTAAGTATGTCAACTTGAACGGCTTGAAACTTCTTTGTTACTTCTTTAAAACACCGTAATCAGGACTTATACCTGGTACCGTTTTATTTTTTTGACATGCTGAGCACGTGCGGATAAACTGTTTTATCTTCTTATGCATATGCTGGAACACAAATTCATTTTTTATGCTAAGGAGGGTTTTATTCACACCCAAATGTCCTTTATTGTGGTAGTCGCTGATTACGTTCTGCACACTCTTTTCCGGCACAAAAACGCGCGAATAGTTTAAAGAGACATCGACCACTAATTCTATCTCCTTTTTGTTATAAAAGAATTTCTGCCTTATTAACTTCAAAGTTGTTTTCTCTCTCTTCGCCATCAGATCACTAAGGTATTTATCTGACTGTTGGTGCTGTCTAATTTCTTCAAAGTCCAAATCTCGTTTGAAATGCGAGAATAATATTTTTGCATTTTTATCAAATGTGGTTACTAAATTTATTTTGGAAATTTCCAATTTGGCCGCTTCAGCGCGACTGCTGCCTTCATTTCTAACCGAGAGATCTATCGGCGCGTTTTCATTCATTACCAAGTTAATAGCACCTACGTCAGTCGCTATAGTAGCCCCAGCTGATTGCTCATTGGCCGTCGTTAATCGGTGGGCGGAGTCACAGACTACACTAGTCGGACCTGCATCTTCTCCTACCCCATCCTCATCTTGAGCAATATTATTCGCAAGTAAATATTTTAATAACGCATTTTGATTTTCGGTAATTAACTCCATCGTGATATTAAAAGTACTCAAAATAGCGAGTTCCCTCAATTCCCTAGCATTATAATTTTGTACATCATTAGCATGATTTATTTTATATACAAACGCACGAGAGCAAGTACAGATACGCACATGCTTTCCCGCTAAAATTGACCCATATTTCTTGAATAATTTCGTTAACCCCAATAAAAGCTTATTTACTGGCAAATATCTTTTTTCTGTTGTATTAAAAGACCCACTATAAAAAGCAAAAGGAGTCCCATTCTCATCGTCAGACATAATTACCGTATTAAAAGCTTTATTATTTGCATAAATGTACACTTTGAGAGGCGCATCGACTGCTGGGAACCTGAGCCGAGAGGCGTGACGAATCGCTTGTTTTATATCTACAAAAGACTTCTCAGCCTCGGGAGACCACGTGATTTTTTTATTAGAGCTATTTTTTCCCTTTAAATAATTATACAAAGGCAACGTTAGATTTGTAAAACACGGTATATTTTGGCGGTAAAATGAAATTCTGCCCACAAACGAACGCACTTCTTTTATGGTTACCGGCCGAGGAACATCAATTATTTCCTTAACTTTTTCAGACAATGGCGCAAGCCCTTCTTCCGTCAAGTCAAAACCCAAATAACTTAACCTCTTTACCCCAAATTCGCATTTTTTTTTATTTAAACAAATTTTAAAATAATTTAATCTCTCAAATACTTGTTTAAGTACCACCACGTGGTCTGATAAATCTTTGGTCCCTATCAAAATATCGTCTAAATACACGTGTACACCGGGAATGCCTTGAAGTAATATTGTTAAAAATCTCATGAAACATGAACTCGAATTTTTAAATCCCATCGGTAATTGTCTAAAAGAAAAATTGCCGATCATTGTACTAATAGTAAAATAATGTTGATCGGCTTCTGCCAAAGGCAGGAGATAGTACGCGTTCGTGACGTCAAGTTTACTTAATATCTTTGTCCCATGAAGCCCACTAAATATATCATTTATATTCGGCATAGCAAATACATCATTTTTCGCCACGGAATTAAGTTTTCTAAAATCACACACGATTCGTACCCCTCCCCCATTTTTTTCTAACACGCTGATGGGAAACTCCATTGCGATGGTGCCCTCTTTAAAACTTTCGCTTTTACTAAATTTAATAGCTCCTTCTTTGTTTAATTTATGAGGAATACGACGAGGTTTAAGTTTTATTGGAACTCCGCTTATATTAGTTTTATAAGGAAAAAGTGAAGCTAATTCCTTCAAGATAGCAGTTGGAACGCGAGTCTCCTCTCCCCCACGTAAAGCACAAGTATCCCCCCCCATTTCTATTCTTAAGTTTCGACTCAGCGCTCCCCTCCCCCAAATTCTTTGAACAGGTCGTCCCAAGCTCTAAGTTGCTTCTCACGCATATTAAAATTTTCCGGCAAATAAGCATTTACAAATAAATGTTTAAATTCAAATACCAGATTATTAACTATAGGAATATCACTAAAAAGTTCATTAGTAGCTACAGAAGAAGAAAATTGAGAGAGAGTATGAATAAAAGCCTTATATCTCTACAAATTTGTTTTATCACACAAATTTTATACATCCTTGCTCTGAGTATCAGTAACTTATCTGTTTAAAATTAATATTAAAACGAAAATATTTTTTTAAAAAACGGCATACCTAATATGCAAATTGGCAATTTAGTTGTTAAAAATTCTACATCATAAGTTCTCTTTAAACCAAAATCAATTGTAACAATTTCGCGTGGTATACGTCAATTTACGGATATTATCAATTGCATCGCTTTTATAATTGACCAAGTAATCGCAGCCTCCTATTATTTCTGGGCTTCATAGGGAGGTAAATTGATCGGTCACTACCACAATCTAAATGAAAGACACATTTTTTGATATTTTATCCATAAACAGTATAAAGTTTACACTCTACGAGTATAATACAGAACCATATTATTTATTGACGGACTTTCTCCTGTGGAGCATTCAACGTGGCGTTAAAGCATAGGTTGCTTGCTGACAGTTTGGTCGAGGCCAAGTGGTATCGCTATGGGTTACATCGATCTCTCATCAATATTCGGAATAACTCAGAGCGTTCATTTGGAAGGAGGATAGACCTCCTTGTACATGCCCATGTGAGCACTGTCGCTCAGATACTCTCCTAAAATTACTCAAAGATACAGTTATTTAATTATTATTGATTATAATGATTATCATATAATTAGATTATTATTAATTATTATTATTATATTATTTTTATTATTATTATTATATATTATTGTTATTATTATGTATTATTCAGTTATTTATTTTATAATTATTATTATATGATGTAGTATGATTTATTCTCGATTATTTTATTTCCCATTAGAGATACCAAAGCCATACCTATTATTATATTTTTATTATTAATAATTATAAGACCTACTATTAGACGTATTGCAAATTATTTCCTTGCAGCAAAATTCCCAGCGTATATAAAATTACAGAAGTAAATTTTATCTAAGATATAGTTACACCTTCCCCATCTAACTCTCTGGTATCGAGAACGGAGGATAACTGATGACGTTCCTCACCTGCCTTACTTTGGTGATGATGACTCGGATGGGGACTTGCCGACTATAATCCTCCATTTGGCGGGAATACCAAAGAATACATAGGACAAAATTCCGAATGACAGGTGTAACTTCTATGTAAAAATCTGGAGTGTGGTTTACATAACTCGCCTAACAACTCCGCATTTACAGTGTTGCCTTGTTTACGTTCTCTAGGAGCATTTCTTCTATTTTGAAATGATGACGGTTGTTCTTCTGCTCGAGTCGGTTTGGCAGCAGCCTCACTCAGCTGTCCTGCGACTTTGGTGAGAGACTTGAGAAGCCCTTTCATCTCTCGAAAGAACTCTCTGTTTACTTTAGCCTCTTCTGAAACTGGGGAATTGTTGTTGTTGTTGTTTGTATTTCGACTCTCCTCATGTTGATCCTCTAACTCGGCGAGTAGATGTGTTGGGAAACGTTCTCGTCTGAAGATTGATTTTACGGCCTCCCCAATATTTCTCATCCCCCTTCTCTCGTGGGTGAGAATTCGTAGTCATTCCTAAAATTATTCTGTATTAATTAGGATCTGCCTACTTTTGTAAATTTTTTCTTAGACTGCTATCGTCTGCCATTGAGTCAATTAAACTTCTTGATATGTGCGGATGTGGGAAGTAGAAGAAGCTTTCTCTGTTAATAAACAATTCATGAAACAAAAGAGAGCGAACTTGATTTTATTCGCAAGCAGAGCGAATAATCCTTATATTACATTCCATAAACAATCACGGGACCTCTTGCCATAAGTAAATTGATTAGTAAGTCTTCTTTTATTTCATATCCTTTTTTGAAAATCTGCAACTGATATTGAACTGATCTCAAATTTGGGGAATCGATAAACTTTCCTCAGTATTACGAGATTTATGAGGGAAAAAGGCAATTAAACTTTTGAAAGCCCGAATCATATCCCCCAATGTAAAAGTTTATTCTTGATGGTGTCTGCTCTGGCC
>JABUQX010068419.1:0-48918 GCA_015478945.1 Trachelipus rathkii | reverse complement strand
CTATTATTATTATCATTATCACCACAATCACTGTTATTACTATTACTATGTTTACTTATATATATTCACTAAATAATGTATATTTTACCCAATATTACCATATTAAATTATCATTAACATTATTATTATTTATCATTATCACCAAAATCACTGTTATTACTATTAGTATGTTAGACGAAAACGATATATCACTACCATTCGCGGAAAGATAAATTTGATAGAAGGGGTTTGCCGCCCACTGCCAGTGGAAGAATTTGGAAAAATTGCCCATGCCTGACAGACATTGGAACTTAAGGAAACGCAGCTCCACAGTTCAGCAATTTAGTATTTTAAATTTCTTCTTTATAATTTTTATATTTGTATTTAATTATCTAAAATAGCCAAAAAGAAATGATTTCAAAATTTTGTTGCCCTCCAACCCAGATTACAAATGAAAAAAAAATTTAAATGTTTAAAATTTTTACATTTTTAAATCAAAATCGTAATTTTCTTTTTTTCATGAAAACCTCCAGCCACCATGATTGAATCAAACGCCGTCCATCTCCTCTCTCAAAACATTCCAACAAAATCTTCAGCAGATTCAAAGATTGGACTTCATCTCTTTAATAAATCGCCTCTGACCATCCTTCTTCTTGTCTCTCTCTCTCTTCTGGTCCATCTGTATTTCGCCTCCCCTCTGGTTTTACTAGTCCACACTCAGCGACAGTCGAATCATATATGTAACAATAATATACAATAATAATATAATAATATATAATAATATGTATGTATATAACATAATAATAATAATAACTTATAATAATAATAATAATATATATATATCTCATATACACTATATATATATATATATATCATACAGGTGATGGACGTCTGATGCAAAGGTTTGTGGCGTTTTCCAAGTCTGTCAAATTACCAATCGATTTTCTTTTAGCGTACCGATATGATATTTGTACGGCTATTTGGCGATACCAGGCAAGACCACATGTATCCTTGGGTACATCGATTTTTCAAGCCCAGTTATCAAATTCTGCGTTCTTATATGTATATGTATATGTATCATATATATATATCTGTATATATCATATATATAGCTGTAACATAATAACCTTATATACCATAATATATATCTCATATATATCTCTTTCCCTGCATATATATATATATAAAAGCTCAATTGTAAGAAAATATGATGAGATCTAAAAAGATTAGGAAACCTGATTTTTATCATACACTGAATTTCCTTTTAAAAATAAATCAAAACTGCTAAGCATTTCATCTGACAGTCTGCCGCTTTTAGAATGAATATAACCTACCAAGCTGAAGAGTCTTTCTGCTGATGCTGATGATGAGTGGGGGGCTATGTTAAAAAATAGCTTCTAACCACCAGAGGAAAATGACGTAGAGATTCCAGTAAAGACTTTTAGCTGTCAAAAAATTTGAGAAACCTCCATATCCATCGAATCTTCGCTTGTAGTCGTGGTAATGCCTGTTGATATTTCATAATGAAAAAAAGTCATCGGCACTACTTTCAAAAACTGCATAATCAGTCATGCTATTTGGGCTATCTTTTTGGAGGGCCTTTATAGAATTCACCAGCATTTCTTGGACTCCTTTCATCATTGCAGTAGTTTTGATGTCAACTGTAATAAATTGATATACATTAGCTTCAATCTTAAGTCTGACACAGAAGTGATATCTTCCCGGCTCAGTTTAATGGCATATATCCAGATTGAAACTACCGAAAGCTATTTGAAAAACCCTTTGAAATTCTTCCTATCTGGCTGACTATACTGAAGGAGCTCATTATTAAGGCGATTAATTAATCAACTGCTATAAAAGTAGTGGGCAGAAAAGCTCAATAGAAACAATCGAGATCAAATTATATATATATATATATATATATATATATATATCTACACTGGTTGATTTAGTGCTGGTCGCTGACCTTTTAATCTCCAGAGATATATATTACTTCTTACAACAGCTCCCAAGAAGGGTCAAGACCCTGTCAAAGGGCCAGAGCTTTCTTCTCCATCTTCCTCTATCCCCCAGGACTCCCTCTTCTCTTCTCCATAATACATAACCGCTACGTAATGCGTACTCAATGAGTCCTCCACCTACTGTCTTCACTCCCATCTCCTCATGGCTACTCTCTCCTCCTGCATCCTCACGTGTCCCACCATCTCAATCTGGCTGCATCCACTCTTGTTTAATATAGCCTTCACTCCAACCTCCTCCTTTATTTTTAAGTTTCTTTGTTCCTCTAGTCTCTCCCACTATCACTCTTAAAACCATCTCTGCCGACTGTATTCTACTATCACTCTCTTGTGGTCGTACTCCATGAACATAATGCATAAGTAGGGTAGTGTTACAACATCTCTGCGTCAGATATCGCATGCACCTCAGTATAGAGCACCTATCTATCAGTAGCTGGAATTCTGCTCTTACACCTTCCCCATGCTGAGCTATTCTACTTGTTATCTCCTGTACATTTCCTCCTCCCTTTCCAAATACTCCACTCAATTATTTGCATTTCTCCACATCTTTATCCCAGTCCCTTCCACATCTACTCTCAACTCTCCTCTTCCGCCACCAATGATCTCCAGTCTTTTATGTGTTCATAGTCAGACCGGCACTCTAAGCTAATTCGAAAATCACTACCTCTCTCAACCTATCTTCCTCTTCGCTCCAGCATGCCAAGTCATCTGCGCATGCCAGAATATCAGTCCTTATCTCCTATATCCTCTCTCGCCTTCTTTATCACTACATCCAGATATGCTACAAACAAAATTGGTGACAACACGCTTCCTGTTTTGACTCCAGTTCATATTCTCATTCTTGATTCTTATTTATTATTCTTGCCTGAAGCTACTCCGGAGCTCCCTCTCGGCTTTTATCCACTCTTTATATGTATTCTCTCGCACTCCTCCATAGTCCCTTCTAGGCACTGAATCAAGCACTTTTCATAGAACTATGAAAGCTACGCCCTTGCTCGTTGTGTTTCCCTGCAGCACTACAACGTATTGTGCTACTCAGGAGGCGAACAAAGAGATCCGTCGTGCTTCTGTTCTTTCTATATCCGTGCTGCTCTTCTCCCAATCTGGGCTCTACTAACATTCTCAGTGTTTTCTCTAGTATTCTCTTTATGCCAAGTGTTCCAACAAGAATGTTACCCTGTAGTTGGTACACTCTCCTGTATCTTTTTTTCTCTTATTCTATTCTATTGGAACAATGATTGACTTTCCCCACCCCTCTGGTACTTTGCTCTCGTTCCAACACCTATTGAACAATTTCAGAATTCTTTCATTTTCTCTCCTCCCTCTTTTGCTGATTCTATGGGTATCTGTCTTCCGAATCTTATTGTTCTCAGTCTCAAGTCACTCCAAAAGTGATCTCCTCCCCCTCTTCATCCTCCCCTCCTTCAACTATCTCTTCTCCTCCTCCCATCCCCCACCTGCTCATTCACTTTAACAGTTCTCTGAAGTATTATCTCCTGTTTGTCTGTTGATCTCACCAAAACCTTGCTTATCTTGATATTGCACACTTTCTCTTTGATCCTCTATCATGTTTGTCAGTCTAAAAATCCTCTTCCTTTTGCCCCCTCACATCTTCCATAATTCTTCCAACTCTCTCTTTGCTTTTGCCTTTTACAATTTACTCTTCTTTTCACTCTCTCTGTTCCATTTCTTACCTCTCCATATACTTGGCCCTTGTCTGTTTAGTTCTATTTTCAACCACCTTCTCATCAATACTACTTTCCTCTTTATTGCCTCCTTCATATTCAGTCCACCACCTCTTGTGTCTTTTCCTCAGTCCTCCTACCCATCTTTTAACAAGAGTTTTCTCTGCCACCCTTTTCATATTGTTTATATAAACTCTTATTGTTTCTAGATTCCGACTTATTATTTCAATATATTCCCTTTTCTTGTGCACTCGCTTCAGTTCACTCACTTTGTATCCACATTTCTCTTTTTCAACACTATTCTTACAAACTTGTGTCTTCACCTTCAGTGTCTTGACAACAATATGATCCAGAATATATATTGCTACTCCAGGCATCACTTTGCATTCTTATTTACTATCAGGCATTATTTTATAGAAATTACATAATGTAAGATCTCTGATCATTCTCTTTGTGATATTGTTTCCCATCACTATCTTGTGAACCTATGGCCAGGATATACTGTTGGAAAAAACCATTCATGATCTTCAGTTCACTTTCATGGCTTGAAGAATCATCAGCTTCCTCTCACACTGTCCTTTTCTTGTCTTCTATCACAAACCACTTATTTATATATCGATGTATTATCGCCACCATAAAATTCCCAGATCTGCAATAATATGTAATAACTAATAATATATATATATCTTTATCATATATATATATATATATATATATAACATATATATATCTTTTTATACTCCCTCCATATATATATATATACTATATATAATAATAATATATATAATGTAATATATATATATCATATATATATATATATATATATATATATATATATATACATATATATATTATATATCTAATAATAATAACATATCAATTACAGATATTACCTTTTGAGAGTGTATCTTTGGGGTAATCGAGATATCAGGTTTTTCCGATCATCTATAGAAAAAAGCATAAAGCGATACCGATACTCGATACATTTAGGAATTGTCTAAGCGATACCGATAACCGATACAAATAAAAATGTATCGATCGATACGTCGCCGATGCATGGCAATCACGAATACCCGCATCACCAGGTGCCGCGCGCGCCGCCGCCAACGCACGCATAGCCAGCAACAACGTATGTAGCCCAACCAGCCAACGCGCCATATATATATGCTGCTGCTGCTGCTGCGCGCCGCGCGCACGCCGCCGCCATACTGTATATATGCTGCTGCGCATATATACCACTCCTCCGCCTGCATATATATATATATCTTTCGTGAGGATTGGAGATGGAATATCGGATCAACGCTGTTACGCTTCATCATGAGTAGTTAGTCGGGCACATGCTGCAGCCTGATTAGGCATCATTTCTTAATGGATTTTTGGATTTATAGTGGGGAAAATTCTACGATGGAACCATACAGTGTTGAAGGTACAGATACCGTTGTGATCAGATTCGAATTCTGAGAAATAAAAATTTTCACCTTTAGATTCCATGATCAAATAAATACTCAGTTCGCCATCGGACTACCATGGATTTGCAGAGATCCACACACTAATTCCACCATAGGAAAGTAGCGGCTGATGCAATCTAGAAACTTGCTGGTTCGCGGAAGGAATTTATCCCAGTGAATTTTCATAAAGAATGAAAAGCTAAAAAATCTACACAGATAACGCCTTCAAGGAGAGAGATCATTCTATAGGTTACTGCCTGCTGGATAGGGAGCATGAAAAATCATGTTCCCAATGAAATCATATATCTTATATATCTCCACTTATCCCATATATATATCATATATCCTTGTATAGCATGGCAGCCTTTCACTCCTCATCACTTTCACTCCTTTCACTCATCTATCATATACATAATAATATATGTAATAATAATATATATGTATATACCTTCTTTATATATATGCAGATTGAGAGGACAGAAATGATCATAGAAGTTCAAAAAGGTACCATACATTAATGAAGTATTTGCAGAAGTTACAAAGTAATATATTAGAAATAACGGTGAGCAAAATTAGCAATAACGCATTGATAATAATAATATTATAAAACTCATTAACGTATTTCATAATCAAATGTTCATTCATAATAACAAATAACAAGATAAGCCTCAATTGTGAACCAAAATATACTAATAATGCTGATAGGGCATTACATAATAATAAAATAATCTGATAAGGTTATAAACCTACTAGTTTTCATGTCATGTATGTCATACATGTGTCCCATATTTTATATATATGTATCCTTGTTGCCTTATTTAATATATATACATCATATCATATATATATGTATATATAATAATATCAACCATGTATAAATCTTACACATATATCATACAACACTCAGCCTTTACTCAAGCTCCACTCTACCTTTATTTATATCATATCTATCAATACGTAATAAATACACCCTCTATTTGTATATATCAATATCAAGGAAGCCATAACTATCATATGTATGCACATGTATGTGTACATATAGTAACAATAATACATATATATATATATATATATAGCAACAACGGCAACCAACCATTAACATAACTGCATATATATACCACTCTTCTTTCTTGCTAACTACCAATATATATATATATATATATTAATCGCTTCACCTCACGCTCCGGATTGCGGTTGGGGTTACGCGCATCATACACCAGAAACGGAAAGTGATGGTCAGACGCAGGAAGTCGAAAGGGAAAATACTCAATCCCTCTTTCGCCAGTGAGAACTCGTGGAGACAGAAAAAAAAATTAAACCTGGGCTTCCACGAGACTGTGACCGGACTCTCACTGAGTATCTGTCGTAGCGTTCAACCGCCAGGCCGAGGATACACAACCATACGACGCCACAAAGCCACCAATTCACACTTTCTTCTTAAACTCCTTGCCAAACTCACATTCCTTTTAAAACGGAGTCGTTTAATGAGTCAATTTCAAACGCCTCTGCGCCATAAATCAGCTTAACCAAGCAGGCCATCATCTATCATTTAAAGCGCGACCAAACCATTTCAATGTATCTCGTTTATTCTTATACGCCTTTTCACCACACAACTACCATGTGCGTTCATTCCTCATTTTATCAATTCTTTTCACACCTAAACTCATTTATTTAAGATCTATACACTCTTGTTCACTTACCATAGTTTCATACTATATTAACACAGGTGACTTTACTTCCTGCGCACAAAACCCTATGATTAAACATCTTTACATCAGAAATTTTTATTGCACCGATGCATTCACCACAACACACTCCATCATCCGTTCTTTTCATCCAACATATATCTATCCTAACCGATACTCGTTCCAATCGCTCACCACTCCAACATGGCTGAACCGTGGACTTTATTCTCTATTATCTTGCCCTCTTATCTACATTTACTTTCGAGCCACTCGCCGCCAAATCCCTCTTCCCGCAACTCTCTCCGATTCTTCACGAGCTAAATCATCGTGCCAATGGCAGGGGCACCCTCACTCTCTTCCATTCTCCATCATTCTAACACCTTCCAGTGCCACTACCTCTAATTCTTTCATAGCTTCATCCATATACAAATTAAATAATCAAGCAGACATAAAACATCCCTACCTCACTCTGCAAATTAATAATAAACCAATCGCTTTCAACTCCTTTTATTCTTACACGCTTTTCACTATCGTCATATGCAATTTTGATTCCCGCTCCGGCTATCGGCACGCCATATCACTAACGCCGCCACGGAAGTTTTACCCACACATTAGCAACCTGTCGCCGCCTGTTGCAAAGACTTCCATAAAGCCTAAATATAAATGTCCAATACTTTCTCGTTTCTAAATGCATTTGTTTCAGTGGCAATTGACCATAGCTGCATCAATTAACTTTCTGATGCCTCGTTCTTCGTCAATCGGTCCTCAGTCATAGGCGTATAACCGGCTAGCCACGCTGACTTATCATCTAATAAGATTTCATAATTCTTCACGTTGTTTTATAAACCTTACCATATATAAGACCTTAAAGGTAATAACAATTATTATATTATATTATATTATATTATATTATATTATATTATATATTATATTATATTATATTCATTATATTATATTATATTATATTATATTATATTATATTATATTATATTATATTATATTATATTATATTAAATTATATTGCTCTGCCGCCTGCCTCCACCTACCATACTCATGCTCCATATGTATAGCCAGCTGCTCCACTCCCAACTGCTCTGCTTAGCCTTAACCACCCACTTAACACCTGCTGCCATATGTACCACCGCGCCTCACCCTTACTTGCCTGCGCCGCCCCATATAATATATACCTCCATAAGTTGGAAAAAATAATGTTTTAAACAAAAACAAACAGGTTTTTAAATAAACTCAAATAAAACCCAATGTTTTGGTTTTTATGAATTTTTATTTGCCAGTTTACTTTTACTGTTGTTCTTACTGTATCTTCACACATTTTTAAAGGCAAAGTGCCTTTGGAAACTGTCCTACAATATTAACACCTGTTTTGCAATTCGTAATAAATTTGCTTTAATTCATGTGAAATTAAAATTACAGTTTCAGAATAACTGTGAAACTTCATAAAAGAAGTTTTATTTTGAGGTTTGTGAAAATTGAATAATTGGATTATAATATGCAGCCGCAATATCTTAAAAAACAGTTGATTCTTTATTATTTGGCAAAAAGCCACTTGAAGAAAAGTTTGTTCAAGATTGACCTATGGCCCGAACATACAAAATGGATTCTTACATTTCCTTTATGTTTACTAGGAATATATATATATATATATATATATATATATATATCTCTATACATATACATATACATATATACTTATATATATATATATATATATATATATATAACAACTTATATATATAATATATATATATAATATATAACTGCTCCAACTCACTTTCAACTCAACACACACTCATAAACTAATAACCATAATATACTCATATATCTATATATATATGTATATATATGTATCAACTCTTGAAGAATTATTTACTACTCTCCGCCTATATGTATGTATATATATATAATATATTTATAATAATAATATGTATATAATATATATATATAATATAATAATAATAATATGTATAATAATAATATATATAATATCAACAATAATAATATATGTATATGGAAGCGGAGAGAAGGCAGAGAGAGAGAGAGAGAGAGAGAGAGGGAGAGAGAGAGAGAGAGAGAGAGGCTTCATCATTAAGTCGAAACTAAATTATCATTAAAGAATTTTATACAAAAAACCTAATTTCCCTGCTTTAGCTATTTCTAATATTTGCTGTGCTGAAGTCAAAAGTTGAAAAATACCACTTGGCATTGGCAGTTGATGAAGTTGCTGACAATAAGCTTACTATTTTATGTTATATATGACCTTCTCATCTAATTTTCTTTTGAGAGATCTGTACCAAGATGGAAGGAGTCACTGCGGCATGAGGCTCGTGAAATGAAATGGAGGAGAATTTGGTCTTAATTTTATTCCATAAATTCCACTGGTTTTGAATACTCATCCTCTGGATGTGTGGTCTGGTATCTTGGGTTAAAAATATATGCCAATAAAAGTGAGCTTCTGTTACTGCCTGATGATACCTCATTTTTACTTTTGCTATAAATCTTGTCTGTTGGAGTGATGGATTAAGCTGTTTCTGGCTCCATATTCGTATTTTTCCAAATATAAACATCATCCCTTAGTTTACAGTCATTGCCTTCTAGCTTAGTTGATGCTGTGGCCACACTACAAATGAGTTTTATTATAATCTTTTGATATGTGGCATCGATGGGTAGAAATGAAATCTCAAGAAACTCAAGAAACAAGAATAGATCATTTTAAACACATGTTAAATTTACATATATATATATACATATACTTATATATATATATATATACACTTACCTCTTACTCTTCCATATATATATATATATATATATATATACCTTAATAACATATATATCTCATATACTCTCTTCTATAACATAAAATCAGCAGAAAATTTTTATTGCCTTTCAGTTCTTCGATTGAAAAATTGAGAAACCATATCAACATGCTAAAGAACCATTAATAAATACATTTTTTTAAATATTTTGTATGTTTTTTTTATGGTTTAACCATTGGTTTTTATGTGGTTTAAAACCATGGTTTAAACTCAAATAGTTTTTAAGCAAATGGTTCTAGACTCTGTCACTTCCCATATAATATAATAATAATATGTAATAACAATACCAATAATATAATAATAATAATAACCATATATATAATAATAGCATATTCTGTATATAATAATATATATCTTATATATCTTTTTCTTTATAAAATTATTTTTTCTTGTATATAATAAATAATATATATGTATAACTCATATATATATATATAATATATATACACCTATATATATATATATATATTATATATATAATATAATATATCTTATATATATATATACCTTAATATGTATATATAATGTATATATATATATATCTATGTATATGTATATAATAATATATAATAATAATGTAAATACATATATATACATATATATTATATATGTATATCATCGCCTTCTTTCCTCCTCTACCTCCTCCATAACCTATATCTCCTCCTCCATATCACTATTCTGATGTATACTACTCCTTGCTTCCTCATAACTGGGGTAGGGTGCTCAAGCATACCGGAAATTTTGAAGGTAACATTTTTATCACAAAACTCAGTATCTGGATGACCTTTTTCGAAATTTCCGAGGATAGCACTTTTAAAATCGGGAGGGTTAACATTCGTATATGGAAATAATTGTCTTTGAGAGATGAAATCCTGGAGACGGCCTGAAATTCAAAATATGCCAGCTGTACTGCAACAAAGGTTGTCAGGCTGTTCCCTCTGTAAGCGAAAGAGATTAATAAAATTACTAAAGATAATCTACATACGCTGAAACAATTGTAATTCAGAATGTACAGCGAAAACAGCAAAAAATATAAATCAATTTATAGAACAAATGTGAATATAATACCTTTTTCTGTTAGAAAGCAAAACTACTTCTCCCTCTGAGCTTTTAGAGGTCGTTAATTTTTTCACCCACGTATCTGTTGATCATCTTAAGTTCGAGTTGTATAGAGTAATGAGCGTAGTCTAACTTTTCCAGTCTCATCAATAACGCATCTAGTTGAGAGCAATAAGTTCAATTTAATATAATTTTGCATTACTACTACTACTACTACTAAAAAAACAAATTTATATATGTTTACCTAAAATTTAAAAACGCTCTTGAGAAAACTGTATGAAATAAACCTGAAATATCCGAACAATCATCGTCATTGTTTGAAGATTATGAGATGGGAAAGCAAGTGATTAATTACATGACGAAAAGTTTGAAAGAAGAACTTAACACAAGATTTAACAGATAAGGATAAATATTTCTTGTCTACACAAATAAGTGATCAAGTAAAATATTTTCTAGTTCTGTTTGTGACAACATTTAATTTGATAATAAACATATAGATAATCCTGGACCAGAAAGAAAGCGAAATAGACTCTTCACCTATACCTTGATCCAATACGCGTACATCACTAATTTAGACTCTGAGCATAATTCCTACTTCCAGTAGCGACTATAAAGAGGAGAATATCGCAAGCAGAACATCACCCAGACTCATTTCTTTGTGATACTTTTCCATGAACCTCATGGAAAAGTATCATAAAGAAAAGAGTCTTTGTCCACAGGAAGATGCATTAAAATGGTTGAAGTATAAAAGCAAAGAGTTTCCAGATTTGACAAAAGCAGTGTTGCCAGTGAACAACTTCTCCGTGGCGCTGGACTTATCTATAAAGACGGACGTGCCCGACTTCATGGACATAAAGGAGAAGAACTTTTATTTTTAAAACAAAATCTACTCATAATAAAATTTCTCTATTAACAAAAAATAAGGAAAGTTAATAACATGAATATTAAATCAACCATTTTTAAAGAGGGTGGAGGTTGAAGAAAGCGGTTGGTGGAATGCAAGAAGAGTTGGGTCTCCGTCCCGTATCCTAAAAACACGCAATATATTTGTGTGGCAAAAACTCTTCAATATTTTATGCAGATTCTTGCAGATCTATGGACGTAAATTCAATTTATATATATATATATATATATATATATATATATATATATATATATATATATATATATATATATATATATATATATACTGCTATATACTATAATCTATATATATGTATATATATAATAACAATAATAACAATATAACAATATAGCAACTTAATAATATAGCAATATATATATATATATGCTCTTTGCTATATTCTCGAGTGGATATATGGACTCCTATCGATCTCGAACAATTCTTCATTTTTCATCACCTTAATATATATCACGATGGAAACATCGCATCCGCGGATATGCAACATTAAATATCCACATCCGCATCTTATCAATAAAAATAGACATCTTAATCACAAATTTAACCTAATATTTAAAAATTTTGACATCATTCTTTAATATGTAGATACTAACAAAAATAAAAAAAACAACAACATATTAATATATATATATATATATATATATATATATATAATAATAGTAACTGCGTAATAATGCCAATAATGCGCGCCAGCAACCAACAACAATAATGTACCGCTGGCTACGCTGTTTGTACTACTTTGCTCCATATCATATGTATATATACAATAATAGTAATCAATATATCATCTACATGATTATAAATAATACTCTAATCATCATCTAAATAACATGTATTATTAATATTTCTATTTCTTTCTTTCTACTTTATAAAAAAAACGCTTTTTTTATACGCTTAACAATATGTCGTTAATAATAGGCAAATATATGTATCAATATATATGTCAAGCCACCTTACTCCTTTTATATTTCAACTCATTTATTTCGGGAAAGGGTGATTTACACATTCTCAGCCACTTCTGGAGTGATGCTGTTGTTATTTACGGGTGGTCTCGTCCTCGACAGATGCGCAAGTATAATACCGGCATATATCTTCCTTTCAGCTTTTCTGAGTCCTATATCTCTCTTACCCTAATATAAGTGTACCATTACTTATACTCCTCAACCCGGTACTATGCCCTTCTAAACGCTTTGTTGCGCAACTTCATATCAGTCAATCACAATCGAATTTGTTTCACTGATCATTTCACTACTTCAATTCACCTCCACCTCAGTTGCTTTTCATCAGCTTTCTCAACTCACCTACCTCTGTCTGCACTATTGCCTCATCCCCAAAGTACCTATTCCTTCTTGTACTTCAATTCCCACCGCATTCACTATCCACCTCTTCATTACTGCTAATGTGCAGATTTTCAGCCTCCACTCCACACTCTCCTCAGATCCATTTCATCAGTCACGAAAAAAAACTATCTCTATTCATCATTCTCTAGATTCTCTTTTCTTTCTTTTCTTAACCTTTCTTAACTTTCTTAAACTTTCATACTTTATTTCCCTTGTAAAGTCCTCATTTATCCTCCTTCCAAACTGTTCTTCTACCTCTACTTTCTCTCTTTCGTATGCAACTTTTAGTCTTCCTTTTTTTCCTTTATATATTGTCATTCAAACTTTCTTTCTAGCCTCATCATTTGTTTTCCCTTTAATCTGATAAAACTATTACATACCAGCTTTTGTGCTTTTCATTTAACATTCTGGAGTGACATTCTACTTCCTACTTTAGCACATCCACATACTTCTCTTCCACAACCAAAAGCTTCCTTCATTTGCCTCCATATTTATTTACAGTTTCACCTTGTTCATTTCAATATTCATCGTGAACGCCTGGCAGCTCACATACTTTCATAGAGACATGCCCAACTTAACTTAACTTAACTTAACTTCTCACATACTTTTCCTTAGAACTTCTTAACTTAACTTCTCACTCTTAATTCTCATCACTTTCTACAATATCTTTATTTAATTTATTTCTAAATGATTTGGCACATTAGCTTAAATCTTACATGAGCAACATGCTGATTGAGTCATAAAGTAGTCTGACATTTTCCTTACTTATATGCTTATATATATGTAATAATAATAACAATAATATATATATATGTATATAATAATAATAATAATATATAACTAATCATTCTTATACTAATATTAATATATATATATATATAATATATAGTATATAATATATAGTATATAATAAAACCAATATTAATAATAATAATATATACCGTCATATAATATATATGTATATAAACAATAACATATATACATATATAGTATATATATATAACAATAACCCAATAACCTTAACATAACTATATAACTCTTAATATATATATATATATTTACATTAATATATATATAATGTAATAGTATATATTAACTATTATATAATAATAATAATAATAGCTTAATATGTATAACAATATATGTATGTATATATGTATATATCATTAGTTATAAAAAGAATAATATATATGTAATATATAATAATAATATATATATAATATAACTCTTAATAACAATATATATATACCATATATAATATAATAAATATTCTTATATATATAAAGATATATAATAATGTATGTAATATATATATACAGCAATAATAATAATAATATAATATATAATAATAACAATATATGTATGTAATAATATATATATGCTATATAATAATATGTAGTATAACTTATTAACAATAATATGTTTACTCTATATATAGTACCAATAATATATCATATATACTTTCTGCATAATATATAATAATATATATAATATACTATGTCCATTATTATATATACATAATAATAACATATGTCTTATAATAACTAATATCATATATCATATATATATATAATAATATAATAACTCCAATATTTAATAATAATATATTAATATATATAATTCATCATATATATATATACATATATCTAATATATATAGCATATATATATATATATTTCTCCATCATAATATATATATATATATATATATATATATATATATATATATGCTATATAACCATATATATATATATATATATGCTCTTTATATATATATATAAGTGGTGTGTGTGTGTGTATGTGTGTGTGTGTGTGTGTGTGAGTTAGATTTACTATTGGTTTATATGTTTAGAATTCCAATACAGTTTTGGAGATCGCTACAACAAAATACATAAAAATGTCAAATTTAAAACTTATTATTGTAATTATTAATAATTGTTTACTTCTAATTTTACAAAAAATATATAATTGTTACCAATAATTTAAATAATATATAAATTTTTAAAAATGATTAAAATCATTTAAAATGATAAACAAAAATTAAATCTCATGGAAATTTTAAATATTAATAAGGAATTATTATATATATCACAATGTAACAAAGAAAAAGAAATGTTTCTTTTGATTTTGCTTTGTTTTATTCCGTTTTTATGTAGATTCTTAAATATGTTTTTAGTTTTTCTCTGGCATCGACTATTTTTGTGTTACGACGGCAGGAGTATTTATTAATATTTCTATGTATTTAAATTTGTTCAATTTTTGGTTTCTTCTGATTTTTATTCTTTATTTTTATTCAGTTTCTTATGTAGATTTCAAATATGTTTTTAGTTTTTCTATAGCATCGACCATTTGTGTTGACGGCAGGAAGTATTTGGCCCAGCACTCTCATTTTGTACCTTCGAGGTAGAGTTTTACCGTTACAAAAAAATAAAAAAATAAATAAATATTATTTTCTGATTTTGTGTTTTTATTCAGAGTTTTTAATGGGATTCCGTATGATTTTTAGTTTTCTCTAGTATTTTCCATTTTATTGTTTGACGGCGAAGTATTTATTGGGATCTCATTTTGTATGGTGGTTCCCGTTACAAAAAAAATATTCACCCACTGTTTTTTTCATTTTGTTTATTCATGACTTTTGTAGTTCAAAATTCAACGTAATATGTTTTGTTACAACAAACACGTGTTTTGCGTTATAAAATTGGGAGTATTTAACCCACAATACCAAAAATGAAATCTGTAAATGCTCTGCCGCTTTAAAGCGTGTGCTAGAGAGAAAAATAAAAATATATTTGGGAATCTGCATAAAATACTGAGTTACAAAAAAAAAAATCGAATATTTAAATGTTTGTTACATTGTGAATTATTAGACAAAAGAATTGTCATTATATATAAAATATTCAGGTGGCTTATCCAGGGGAATTTTTTCGGAGGGACTTCAAAGTTTCTTATATATATATATATATATATATATATATATATATTAACAATAATATATATATATATCATATATGTAGCCCCACCTCTAACCATAAATATATATATATATATATATATATATATGCTGCTGCTACCTTGCTATCGCTATCTCACCTGCCGCCAGCTATCATCATATGTATCGGTGATAAGGCGAATCGAATCCAGTTCGGATTCGGAAATCCGGATTCGGATTCAGTCCCAATCCGAGGGTGCTGGATTCGGATTCGAGCATTTCCACACACACAGTTCAGTTTGAGATCAAGGTGCTGGACTCGGATTCGGATTTGGATTCGAGCATTTTTGCTGGATTCGGATTCGAAGCACGATTCCGAATCCAGTCGAATCCGAGTCTATTTCCTGTTTCTACAGGATGTCAAAATCTTCCAAGAAAGAATCTTTCACTTCAAGAAAGAATAAAAAATTTGGATCACTATTTAGGAGCCAACCACAGGAATGCTGTAGGAGCCAATCAAGATGCATATTTCTATTATTTTTGGCTAATCATAACGCCATAGAAGAAATAGTTACTTCTGAAACATTGGAAAAACTAACAATTTATAGAGAATATGTTGGCCAGGACAGGAGGTCCCAATATTGGGCTCGTACTGCTGCATTTTTTTCCTGTTCGAACGAAGTGGATAAAATTTTCAGGCCATATTTGTAGTCAGGAGAGATGCACATTTTCCTTAGATATTATTTTTTGTATATGTATTAGTTTGGGATTTGTTTTTACCAGGTTTTTAAATTTTCAACAAAAAAATTTGATATTTTTAAAAAAAGTGCTTTGAGTAAACAAAACATTATCTAACTAAAAGCACGACTAAAAGCCTGAAAATTTGGTATTGATCGGACGTGAAAGCAGTTTATTGAAATGTTTCACTTTTTCAAAGAAAACTTTAATTTTTGGAAGAGTGAAAAATTGATATGGTATTTTCTGCTCATCAGTCAGCATGTTTTGGGAATACCATAGCAGGAATGCATCTTTATTGCCAGATAATTTTGTATGCAAGAATTACTTTAAAAATTTCAAAAAAAAATTTTTTGAAGATTTGCTGCACGAACAAGTCCTACTGTCATTGGTGAAGCAAGAAATTATTTAAGTAAAATGTGCATCTCTCTCAATTACCTTGCTAAATTTCATCTAACCAGCAAAATAAAAACCTCGCCATAAATTTTTCATTTTAAAATCAAAAAAGTCCAAAAAAAATTGGACAACGCTGAGCACAAAACTCAAATCGAAAAGTACTTCGTGACTTTTATAGGTAATGAATCCTGTATGCATATTTCCAGTTTGAAGTCATTTCGGAAAAAAATTCTGGAAGTTGATACGAAAAATGACAAAACATGGGTTTGAAAAAGCTGGAATTTTCTGAAAGAATTACACAGGCGCGAAAAAACACCAG
This sequence comes from Trachelipus rathkii, assembly GCA_015478945.1. NCBI lineage: Eukaryota > Metazoa > Arthropoda > Malacostraca > Isopoda > Trachelipodidae > Trachelipus > Trachelipus rathkii. Next base: position 31,570 of record JABUQX010068419.1, on the reverse strand, counting down.
AAAACAACGTTTAGGGGCAAAATAATCTACAGTTTGGTGTTTATAGGGTCAAAATTAGCTGATAATTCGAATTTTATGTCCATTTTAAAATAGGGGCTAAAACACCCAACAAGCTGATTTACTGCACCTCCCCTTTAAAAAATTAATTTCATTTTTAATAGAGAGATGTTGCCTCAGTAATTAGCAAAATAATTAATAAATTTACAATATTTTATTTATTAACTTTATTTCATTTATCAAAAGGTAGCTTAAAAACTACAATGAAGAGAGTTTATGGCAGTTAAAGGTTAATAGAAGTAAAAGATTATTTAATATATATATATATATATACATATATATATATATAATATATATATATATATAACTCTTTACTAGTACTCTTTATATATCTTATATATATATATATATATATATATATACTCTGCATATATGGGCGTCGCCGGCTTCGAAAGGAAACTTAAAATTTTATGGAGCTCTTATATATATATATATATATATATATATATATATATATACCTACATATACATATATGTATATATATAATAACACAACTATATCCTTCTTCTTCTTCTTTCAACAACAACCATATAATAACCATACTATATATATATAATAATACATATAACTTAATAATAATAATAATAAATATATATAAAGAAGACATAATACTAGAAACATTTTTATGGATAATTAAATAATTATTGAAATAAATATTTATTAAAACAATGGAATGTCAAATACAATATGCAATGATGGAAAAATTAAGTATATAGAGTGGTTTATAAAATTGATATTAAAGAATTATATGTCATTAAGGCAAATTTATCAAGTACTGTTTGAATAAAATAATCAAAATGTCAAACAAATTTTTCTTATTACTTGCATATCATAGCTTAGCCAATTTATTCTGTCATCTTCCACTTAGTACTTAGAAGCCAGAAGTCTTGATCCTTCGCAGAGTGCCTGAAGGCTCCACTGTACTGGTGGTGCAAGGCTGAGCAGTAGTATCATCAAGCCTTTTCATCGACGGAAAGAAGGTTCTGTCTCCTTTGCAGACTTGAGAGACAACAAGATCTTTTATTTCTTCACTACTCAGTTTCTTGTCCTTCCAAATTTTGTCCCAAAGTCTAACTCTTCTTCTATGCCTTCTAAGTGGTAAAAACATAAAATGAAGCTGTCTTTTCCTTTAACTCATCGATTTTTATGAGTAGCATGGCATGTGGAAAGGATGTAAATTTGTTAATGCATAAGCAGATGTATTTTCAGTAGAAAACGGCAATTCCAAAGAAGAGATTATAGAATCCAGATACGGAATTAAGGATTTTCTCCAGAACTCCGTGGAATTTGTTTGGCTGGATGGTTGCTGCGGTGCTGCGGGTGATGCTGCCTACCAACAATTCGTGGTTTATTCATATCAAGTCCCAGTTGCTCGGCAATTTGATTAACTTCTTTTAACACTTCATCGGTGATTTTTCTTCGTCTTTCCGATGGCTCAGTCTAACAGCTTTCACAATGTGTTGAATATTGCACGAGGTTTGACGATATTCAGGTTTTGAATTGGAGAGCATTTACAACTGGACATCGCACAGTACTTCGCGATCAATATCATAGCCATGATGAATGACGACCTACATGCCGCTGAATGCAACTTTCACCGTAGCTGACTATCTCCTTCATGGAAATGGTTTCTAATGCTTTGCATCATTCGTACAAAGGACTCCTTAAACACTCTGATGCGCTTGTTATAACCCACCATATAACAACACCTATACACATATATACATATATATATATATATATATGCTCATATATATAATAACACTTCATATATATATATGGTCAGCCTCTAAGAAGAGCCACAATCCATATCTAAAAAACTACAGCAGCTACAGGAAAGGGAATACATTGTTGGAATGCTAGTAAAATTTTTGGATTAAGGAAAAAAAAAAAAAACATATCACAAAACTACAATAGCTACAGGAAAGAAATACATTTTTGGAATCCACGTGTAAAATTATAGTTAGGGAAATGTAAAAATAGTGTTAATAATTATAAGTAATATGAAGAAGAAAGCCTATTTAAGACCCTTTATATGAGTCTCGTTAAAATAAATAGACTTTTAGTATAGTTAAATTTTTTTAACTTCAATACTTTAAAGGATTATACCGCACCAAATGCCGCAAGGGAGTCAGGTCTCTCAACACCTTCTGAGGAACTACGGGTAGGACTGTTCCCCCCTCCGGGGAGGGGGTGCAGGAACCCCACTGCTGGTATTTGGGTGTGGCGGGGTTCCTCCATCCACAGGGGGTATAACGTCCCCCTGTGCTCCAGTCAAATAGAACCCCTCATTGCCGTGTAATACTAACACAAATAATACATATATATATATATATATATATATATATATATATATATATATATAACATAATAAATATATATATAATATATATATATATATATATATATATGCTCTATATATATATAGCTTTCTCCCCGCCAACAAAATACAAAATTAGAGTTTTTATTTATTTTTACATTTAACTAAAATTTTACCGGGATTCAAAAAATGTTTCCTTACTCAGTCGAAAATTGCAAATAAATAAAATTTATATTTTTTTCTATAATTTTTGCTACATCACGGACACCACTCATAGCTTGGTAATCTTTGCATAAATGGAACAAAATACAAATAATAAAGTGTATAAGTAAATCATAGATTCTCAGAAAAAAAGTCTATTTCATTGTTTCATACAATTGGAGGTCTAACCTATTATATTATAATAACAGAATAATAAATAACACTTAAATCATTTACATACTTTTATGTAACGTCTCTAAAGGTTGCACTTACACTAATAACTATTTCACATCTTGGGAAAAAGTCTTCTAAAATTAACTATTCTTTCACTGAAAAATTATTCCCTCATACATATTATGAGGGAATATATATTTGTGAATGAAAAAAATTGAATATTGTTTTCTTCATATTCTATGAGGTTCAATAGGAAAAGATAATATCGTAATGAATCTATCATAAGTTATTGTTATATCTAAAGCAAAAGCAAAGATTTCACCGAAATACCATAGGGTGGAGGATGAAAAGTAGAACAGGGGAATTAAGATTAAACGTTCGTTCAGATAACGCTACGTTGCTTTATAATGTGAAAACTTTGTTAAGTTGGCATATATTCGTTGATCAGTGTGTAAAGAACTTGCTTTTATGTTATATTTAACCAAAATGATACTCGAAATGTGACTTGAATCAGTAGATCAATAGATCAATTAGATCATGGAGGCGGGAGGGTGGTAGGTGGGTGGCATGATTTCTGATTGTACTGCTTTAGGGTGTGTAAAAACGCGAATTTTTTTTTTTTTCAAAATTAATTTTTTCCCCTTTTTGAAGGTTCTGAAACCATCATATTCGAGATCCACAGACCCGATAACATATATAAGGATACCAACATTGTTGTTATACGAATGTTTACTTTCTCGGCGCCGCACTGGAGCTAGCACCGGTGCCGAGGCAAACTCATCTGATTCCGAGTCCGACTCCTTCCCGACTCCTTCCTTCTCGACACCGACTCCGACTCCTTTCTCCACTTCTCTTACGCTTTCCGTTCATTGCATCTGAGAACCCCCCTTCGGGGAGTCCCTATAGACACCCTTTACGAACTTATAACCATCATATTCGAAGAGTCACGGGTTTGATAACAAATATTAAGGATACAAGGAATACTTTTGTATTATTAAACAAATATTTACTAACTCGACACCGCCAGCACCGGTGCGGATTCCGGAACGAAAAAAAACAATGACAAAAACAAACAAACAAACAAACTTCTATCATGTTTTACGGACATCTTATTTATCCACCAGTGCTAATATCACAAAAATAAAGTCAGCAATTTACCAATAAAACCAAAGCAACAAAAAAAAAAAAAAAAAAAAAAAAAACAAAAAAAAAAAAAAAAAAAAAAACCGCTTCTTCGCTCTAGGACGCTGAAGGGCAGTATATTTTCATTTCACCAGCAAGTAAGTCAAAACCAATTAACCAAAAAGCATAATAAAAAAAAAGCGAAAAAACAGATTTTCAAAAAAAAAAAAACTAATAATCATGACCAGGAACTTCAGACTGTATCACTAAAACACAATTTCAGAACAGTAAAGTAAAGCGATCATAAAAAAAAAACGAATAAACAAAACGAATATTATATATATATATATAGTATATATATAATATATCATTATATATATATAATATATATATATAATAATATATATATATACTATATATTATATATATATAAATTTATATATATATATATTATATATATATATTATATATACTATATATATATATATGTGGTTACGTCACCTCCTATGGAGATGTCAAGTTTGAGAAAGATAACATGTCTCAAACTCTAGCCGGTGCTTGGTGCGGGCCTGGGCGGTGCGGTGCGGTGCGGTGCGGTGCGGTGTGGTGCAGCGTGGTGCGGGGTGGAACGGGACCACGGCGGGATGGCGGCAACGCTTTTAACAGCAATTATAGATAATAATTAACAAAATAATAAAAAAATAATAACCTAGGTAATGAGGCCTAAAATATCTCAATCCACCCATATTTTGGATGTGTACGCATGCTCGCGCACGTAAAAATCGATTCCCGTAGGGAATCGATTTCGACTCAAAAACGATTCCCTTCGAGAATCGATTTTACAATGATGAAGCTGTAACCGGAGTCGGAGTCGGAGCCGGAGCCCGAGTCGGAGCCGGAGCCGGAGCCGGAGCCGGAGCCGGAGCCGGAGCCGGAGTCGGAGTCGGAGCGGAGCAGACATTGCGGGGTCATATACGGTGATTATACTATATATATATATATATTATAGATACTATATATAATATATAACCGTTAATAGTATAGTTATATATATTATTATATATTATATAAGTATATATATATTATATATATATATTATAATATGTATTATATATATATATTATATACTATATGATATAATATATATATATATATATATATATAGGCCCCTATATATAATTTTTTAACTTTTTTTAATTTATTTATTTATTTATTTATTAATTGCTTTATTTATTTTATTTTTTATTTATTATTTTTATCCTTACTTCACGGCCGCACGATCAAACGAGCCGCCGTGGGAAAGTGAAAGTACGCTCATAGAACACCCCGATATTTGTTCCACCGATTTTACGTTATAACTACTTATATATATATATATATATATATATATATATATATATATATATATATATATATATATATATATATATATATATATATATATCTATAGATATTATATATACACTATATATATAATAAATATTATATATATACTCTATAACCTTCTAGAAGTTTCTTTTGAAACTCTCGCAGGTGAAATGAGGTGCCCATTGCTTGTCTTGGTCCCCAACAGGCATGCCAAAATATAGGCCTCCCACATTTTACCAGATGTATGCACAAGGTATACTTTTTTGCACGAATCTTCATAAAAGCACCGCAGTCATAACAAAATGCATCTGCCTGATATTTCCAACCTCTTGGTATGTTATGTGCTGAATGCACCTATAAAAGACAACGTAACTCCACTTGAACAGGTGCTAGAAGACCGATGAACTAATCAGCTAACTATCTTGATACTTGAACTTACGTTCTCCTTGTTTATTTCGTCATCTAAGTTGCCAGAACGTTCAAGAAATAAAAATATGTCGTGCATTTAAAAAATATTAATTTTCTCTGAAATGCAAATTGATCAATTTGAGAACAGCGATGTCATTGTACCAAATTTTATTTTTCTTTGCTTTCTACACAGAAGCAATTAGGAAATAATACTTTCAAAGCAAAGACAATTTTTTTTCCTTTTTTTGTTACATAGCATTATTTATAATCAAGTGAAATAACTTGCGCAAAATTATTTATTAGATATAAAGTGATCTATTATTCAAATGGTTACTCAAGAAATAAAATTCTAATAGAGAAGCCTGTTTGATATAGCCGAGAGAGGACTGGTTATAGCCTGCCTCTTGGCGAACTGCTTGTTATCAAATTAAAATGGTGCAAAATTATTAATTAGAAATTACATGTAAATATTTAAAATTATTATTGCTAGAATTTGAAATAACATTTTAGAAATTATATGAAAATATATTGCTGTGTGAAATCTGCAAGAGTTGCAATAATAAAGAAATCAATAAGCGAAAAGCTTTCATTATTCATTCAATTATTTTCATATGATCTAATTAATTTCTTTTCATCTAAATAGAGAAGTTAATTGGCTCATATAAATATATTTATAAAATATATATAACTATATATATATAATATATATATATATATATATATATATATATATATAATATATATATATATATATACTATATATATATATAGTATATTATATACTATTTACTATATACTATATAATTATAGCTCATGTCTATTATCTGTGTGTGAGTTTAATCCATATCGATTGCATGGATCCGAAACACATTTTTATTGATAAAAGTCAAAATAAAACTGTATTGTGATAATAAAAAATAAAACCACCTTAAAAATATTTAAAAAAAATTAGTTTAAATCTATGAACGAACTGTAACTTAACGTAACATAACCTTAACGTAACCAAACTTATTATTACGTGGTATAATCCTTATTTCACTTTCCGATAGTTTAATAAAACAAATTCACAACGTAAACATGCTGAATAAAGTATATTTTTATAAGAAAAAAAGTCAAACTTTTTTTCGCTATTCGCGTTTTAGATTGAAGGACTGTAATGTGTTTGATGTGTGTGAGTTTGTGTAATGTAGATTTGGGATAGTAATTATAAGTTTATGGTTGAGTATGCTTGATAGGAGGTATGATGATTTATGATGTGGTAAATTGATTTTTTGGTGAAATTATTTTACTTTAGATCTAGCCTATAAATGTTTTAACATCGGCTACGTTAGTCACAGATAATGGACATTAGCCTACTATATATAAATATAGTATATATATACTATATATATATAGTATAGTTATATATTTTTTATATATACTATATAATATATATATAATATATTATATATATACTATATATATATATATAGTACTATTATATATAATATATAGGCCTATATATATTATATATATATATATAATATACTATATATATATATATATATATATATATATATATATATATATATTCTCTAAATATCTATATATATATAGTATATATATATAGTGCTCAAAGTGATTGTTTAAGTTTCTTTTTTTATTAAATACTTCTCAAATATATAAAAGTTAGACATTCTTTATATTCAGAAAGTGAATTTACAGAAAATGGTTTGTGAACATTAACTATTTGTGAACATTAAACTATTTTTTGTGGAATATAAAATGTATTGATTTTAATTTTTAATTATCTCTGTTTTTTATTATTACAAAGTGTTAAATTATTCTTTTTATTAAATAATGTTTGTTTATTAGAATGCAACATTTTATTAATACTATTTGGTATACTTGTTAAATTGTGTAGATAGCTCTGATCTTTTTTGCACATTTAAAAATTTCCCGCCTAAAATGTTCTATGAATTTTTGTCTTATGCATTTGTCACAGAATTTAAGCTTTTGCCAAAACATTTGGTTGCTTTTAGTGTTCACGTGATCAATATGTAAAATGTAAAAAATAACACCATTCTCCGGCAAGTCAGCGAATAGTTTGTATATAGTAAAACCTAACGTTTAATTAATAAAATATCAATCAACCTAAAACTGAGGTTTTATTCTCTACAATAAAGAGAAAATTTTTAAAAAATGTTAACTACTTATGTTGACTTATGTTGCTGGTTGACTAGCCGCGAGTAGCCCAGATTAGGTAAAAGAACTCCTAGCACTCCTGCCACTTAATATATATATATAGATAATATATATAGATATATATAATTATATATATTATATTATATTTTATATATATTATATAAAAATTATTATTATAAATTATATATATATACTATATTATAATATAGTATATATATAATAGAGAGAAGAGAGAGAGAGAGAGAGAGAGAGAGAGAGAGAGATATGAGCAGTATGTAAATACATTTGTATTTAAATATTTATTTGTAATTAACAAAGTTCTTTTAAATACTTTGATATTATAGTATTTTAATACATTTTTAATTAGATTTTCATGTATTGAAATACTGCACAATGTATCTTAAATGCAAACTAGTTTCATTCTTCTTAATATGTATATCATAAAAAAGGATTGTTGGAGCATACTTTCATAAATTTTGCCTGACCGTACATTGTAACAGTGATGAATAATGCTTTGCACTTACAGATTAATTGTTAAATATAATTTTATTTTTTTAACTCCATCCAGATTAATGATCAGTTTCAACGACAGAATGAAGCTCTAGCATATCAAAGATTCAAGGGCGAGCTTAAGTGCCTTAAAATTGCTGAGCTTTTGAAGGATATAATTAATGACTGAATTCAACTTTCCTGTTGCAAAATTGTCAGCATATTAACCGATAACTGTTCGAATTTTGGTAAAGCATTTAAAGAATTTGGTATTTAAGTTTAAGAATCGGAGCAGTTAGACGAAGATTATGCAAGTGAGTCAGATAATGAAAATAATGATAATGACATTTAAATGGTGCTCCCAATCGATGATTATTTGGCGTGTAATGACGACCCGATTTTACACTCTTAAAGCATATGCGGTGTCCATCGCACACTTTGAGTATAGTTGCCATAACCTACTCTGAAAAGACTTTAAGTAACCAAAAGTTTACCGCAAACAGCAATTGTGCAATGGGTAAATGATTGCCCTCTCGAAGAATGATATAAATAAATCTTGAGAAACTGAATCTAAAGATTCATTGGTTAAGCGTATTGTGATGAATGATGGTGCAGCAATTTACTAAAATTCCCCAATTAACATCAGAAACAGACAGTGCAAATACTTTTAATAGTTTGTCAAAAGGTACGGAAAGAGAAGGATATTTTAGTTTTAGCAAAAGGGATTTCCATTCTGAAACTTCAAACGTGGATGTCAACCTAATTTCATATTTACATGACGAAATCACGCAATCGTGAGAGCCTTCAAAAGCATCCGTTTATATGTAGTTTCTTCTATAAGTATAACACTATTGTACCAGAAATTCACATTATGAATTTATGACCTTTTCCATATTGGTGATGGATGGGGGAAGGGGTTGGTGGGGTGCTTTGTCTGGAAGGGTAGAACGGCTCTTTCTCTTGGGGGAATAGCTTTGACACCAAAAGGAAATCGCTTAAGTGTAACTAATTTTGAAAGATTTATGATTCTCTGTTGTTAGTGTGTATTTATATAAAATTTTCTTTATTTGAATAATAGTTTTTATATAACACTTTTAAAGTGAATGTAATTATAAAGTGTTTAAAAATGCATTTAAATATACCGTAGGGATTTTGAATTTATTGCTTAAATACTTTTCTAAAATGTATTTTGAATTTGTTATTTAAATACATTTTCCCTATGTATTTTCTATTTCATGAATTTCTTGCTCAACTCTGTATAATATATATATATATATATATATATATATATATATACTATATATAATATATATACTATTATATATATATATACTATATAAATATTATATATAGTACTATATATCTATACTATAAACTATACTGAGTATATATTAGTATATATACTATATTATATTATAATATTAGTATATATATTATATACTTATATATATATACTATATATATATATATATATATATAATATTAATATATATTATATATATATATTATTAGTAATAACATTTATATATAACTATATATAATATATAATATATATATAATATTATATATATATATACTAAATAAATATAATATATAATATATTATTATACTATATATATATATAATTATATATATATATATAGTTATATTTATTACTATATATATTATATATATAATATATATATATAATATATATATATATAATATATATATATATACTGTATATTATATAATATATATATATATATATATATTATGTGTGTGTGTGTGTGTGTGTGTGTGTGTAATATTTACATGGGGTAAATATAATTAAAGGTGTATAATAGGAATAATGGATGACATATACAATTATTTGGTATGTAGAATAAAATCATTTTGTCTAATAAAAAAATGAAAGCTTCCATTACAATATTTTTATAATAATTTATTAAATAAAATTTTAAATTGCTAAAATTTAATAACTATATTTTTTTAGCAACTCATAACATCAAAATTGTCGAAAAAAGTTCAGCTATTTTGCACAAAATAATAATAAAATATCAGAAATTTTCATTACTCTAAATAATATATTCTTCTTAATTTTAGCATACAATAATTTTCGGTCCTTTCTAGCTTGAACGAAATAATTAATTTTTGCTTATTTTAATTTTTGCTTTTATTTTTGTAGGTAATGATGAAAATAATAATTTTCCGTTGGGAGTAAATTGCAAAATCAATGGAAATATTTAGGAAAATAAAACAAAAACAGATATAATAATCTTAATGAGAGTAGTAGGGATCACGGAAGTGAAGGCAAGCCTGGGAAGGGGTTTCCAGGAGCCCCAGCGTTTTTCCTGAGGAATTTTCCAGACCTACCCGGCGAGGGCTAACTTCCTGGGTACTTTTTATGTCTGGCGTTTTGCCCTGGGGCACTGCCCTAGAATACCGTGTATATTCATGTACATTCGCCATGTACGTGCTTGAGTGTATTTAAGCCTAACCATATGCTCATGTACTTTCATGACCGTTTTTTCTCCTACGCCCCTTTGTTCATCCCTTACCCCCTTTCTTCCAGCCTATGACGTCATCACCTAGATGTATTTTAGGCATAACCTACGATGTCACTCGTTTAGTACACTTTCCAAGTGTACTTAATGTTTCCGGGATTACCGTACATCCCCGGGGTCCCCTTGAGGGGGACCTCACCTCAAGCACCCGGTGGTTCACAGGTTGCGCCGCCCGCTTGGATATATGACGTGTGCGTGCGCGCGAATACTTACCCGACTGACCGACTAACAGTTCTAGCATTATTCAATGTGTGACGCTAAACTACGTGTGACGTCATATTTTAAAAATCGACCCAAATAGATTCGATCACAGGCCAGTCGGGACAGGGAAACGAACTCTCACCACTTAGCTTTAGACATTTTATTTATTCCCCTGCGCTACCGAGGCCGTGAGTCAACACCTTCAAAGTTATATTTTAAACAATTCTTATCTGGAATTTCGAACTCTTATCTAATGAGCAGAAGAATAATGATTATATATATATATATATATATATATATATATATATATATATATATATATATATATATATATATATATATATATATATATATATATATATATATATATATATATATATATATGTGTATATATATATATATGTAATAATAATATATATATATATATATATATATATATTGAGCTATGGAAAACATGAATTAGGGTTAATATCCCCATAGTTTGAGGTTGGGACCCACTTTCAGGGATCCAATTAATACGTATCCTCTTCATACTTACATGGGTGGTGTCATAGAGTACTAAGCGCTGTCATAGAGTTAGAGGTCTACACCCTGTAAAATACAGAGGTTTGGTTGAGTCATTAGTATACTCGGGTGTTGACACCTTAGGCATGAGAAATGTTGCAAAATGTTGCAGATGTTGCAAATGATTGGTTTGCAACATTTTGCAACATTGGTTTTTCGGCATTTCTGATGATGGGGAAGCGTTTGGGGTCAACCCCGAGGTCCCAGTGCACCGGAGTTGGAGTCAGACTCCTTCCAGAAGCAAAGCGAACGCAAAATATTTTGTGGGTTATGTTTTGTGTGGGAACATTTCAATAAAAACATATTTTTACTGACACTAAAGCAGTAAAACAGTACCGCAAGCTATCCAGAAGACCCCCTCCAACCCCCTGTGCGATACGTCTTTACGTCTTTACTGCTTTGCGTCCTTAGCGTAGGTAAAAACATGTTACACCGACCCTAAAGCAGTAAAGCAGTACCGCAAGCTACCCTGAAGACCTCCTCCCACCCTCTGTGCGATACGTCTTTACGTCTTTATTGTCACAACACATTAATACACGAGTATTATGAGTCACCACTTTACCTATAGGCATTTTATTTAAACCAAGGCTACAAGTCAATATGTTTGAAATTATAAGTTTATAGAAATAATATAAAGAAGGAAGAAAGAATTATATATATATATATATATATATATATATATATATATATATATATATATATATATATATATATATATATATATATATATATATATATATCACATTAATTGTGATAGACCCTCTTGAAAAAGGTAAAAATAATAAAATTTAATATAGGATGACGTAATGTCCTTAAGAATTGGGGAAGGTTTATAGATATATAAAATAGACCATTAATATATATATATATATATATATATATATATATATATATATATATATATATATATATATATATATATATATATATATATATATATATAAATAATATATATATATATATATATATATATATATATATATATATATATATATATATATATATATATATATATATATATATATATATATATATATATATATATATGAAGATGAAAAAGAAGAAGTCTCATATGGAGGAGTAGCTGAGTCGTGGGATGTATCGGTGCCCTAACCGGTATTAGTGTGTTTATATATGTTTTCAGTACTCGAAAATGAGTCTGAGGAACCCTTAAGGGGTTTCCAGAAGAATTGCGCAGAAAGGATGATGATGATGATTCCAGATGAATCAAATGATAGGATATTGAGATGGGGCCGAACTCCAAAACAGGGTTATAGAGCTGAAGGTACTCGAGTTAAAACTTGCATTTGCTATCAGCCAGTGTACAAGATGTATGTAGGTAGAGTTTCTATACATAGATTCTTATATTTTATTTAAAGAAAACCTGTTTCATTGTTAAAGTTTTTGAAAAACATTTTGTTTTTCAAGGAAAAAGTTGTCAAATTTTTAATAAAATTACGTTTTTGTTGGCCCTAAAGCAGTAAAGCAGTACCGCAAACCCCAAGGGGTGCCCCACCCCACCCTCTGTCCATCCCGTGTTTTACTGCTTTACTGCTTTACTATACTGCTTTACTGTTTTAAGTCCTAGCAAAACTCCCATTTTCATGAAAATAATTTCGTAATAATAATAATAATAATAATAATAATAATAATAATAATAATAATAATAATAATAATAATAATAATAATAATAATAATAATAATAAAAAAAAATAATAATAATAATAATAATATTAAGAATGATTGGAAGAAATAAAAAATATTATAATATTTATAATAATAATAATAATAACAATGTCGTAATAATAATAATAATAATAATAATAATAATAATAATAATAATAATAATAATAATAATAATAATAATAATAATAATAATAATAATAATAATAATAATAATAATAATAATAATAATAATAATAATAATAATAATAATAATAATAATAATAATAATAATAATAATAATAATAATAATAATAATAATAATAAATAATAATAATAATAATAATAATAGTAATAATAATAATAATAATAATAATAATAATAATAATAATAATAATAATGAAAAATTCATATACTTGAAAAGTGTGACTTGCCGTGAGTGTAGGAAAGGCCAGTACTAAAAAAATGCGACTATTTTATTTTAATCTAGAATTGTCCTTAAAAAAGGTCAATGAAAATGTTTTATAAAGTGTTTAGGAACTAGAGTTTAGTAGTATTAGTTGTACCAGTAGTAGTAGTAGAAGTATTAGTAGTAATAGTATTGGTAGTAGTAGTAGTAGTATTTGTGCATCTATACGCTGTACATAAACTATTATACATCAACAGTACGTCACAATTTAAGATTTTGTTTAAAGCTTTTTACTATACAACTTCGCACGACTGAAACTAGATTGAAACTAATCTTAATTCGCATCAGTGAACGTTATCACCAGCGAATAAGAGGTTATGATTGGTTCATTACAACCAATCACAGTGAAGGGTTGCTGGTGTAGATTCGGCTTCTTGCGTAAAGATGAAGAAAAAGAAGAAGAAGAAGAAGAAGAAGAAGAAGAAGAAGAAGAAGAAGAAGAAGAAGAAGAAGAAGAAGAAGAAGAAGAAGAAGAAGAAGAAGAAAAGAAGAAAGAAGAAGAAGAAAGAAGAAGAAGAAGAAGAAGAAGAAGAAGAAGAAGAAGAAGAAGAAGAAGAAGAAGAAGAAGAAGGGTCCAACAAATGATGACCTCACTCGTATAACAGTTATAGCGTTGGCAGTAGTAGTAGTAGTAGTAGTAGAAACACCGAGTGATTTTTATTACTATTAAATATATCACCCCGTTTCTATTCAATCGTATACATTTATATTTTCACATTACTCGTGCACTAAGCTTTAAACACGGACTTAAATTGTAACATTTAATAATAAAAATAAAAGTTTTCCACTGCACAACTTCGAACCACTGAAGCTAGATTAAAACTAATCTTAATTCGTATCAGTGAACGTTATCACCAGTGAATAAGAGGCTGTGATTGGTTCATTTCATCCAATCACAGTGAAGGATTGTTTGATAAGAGGTGTAAGTACAAAGGTCCCAAAACATAGATAGGTGAAGAAGATAAATTACCGTATGCTCTGGTTCTGTAGCCTGACTGGAAATCTGGCTCCAAACTCGGATCTGGGTCAAGCCGGACTGGAAGTCTGGCTCCAAACGCGGATCTGGGTCACGCGAGCGCGGCGCGGAACCGACACGTGCGCCCGCAGGCGCAATATTACTAAGCGGACATGAAATATTTTTTTCGGGTTGCGCTGTGAATCATAAATTTTATGTTTTGCGAAGAAACATTTTAATAAAAACATATATATATATATATATATATATATATATATATATATATATATATATATATATATATATATATATATATATATATATATATATATATTTTTCTTTTTATATTTTTTATATATATATATATATAATCATTATTCTTCTGCTCATTAGATAAGAGTTCGAAATTCCAGATAAGAATTGTTTAAAATATAACTTTGAAGGTGTTGACTCACCGCCTCGGTAGCACAGAGGAATAAATAAAATGTTTAAAGCTAAGTGGTGAGAGTTCGTTTCACTGTCCCAACTGGCCTGTGATCGAATCTATTTTTGTCGATTTTTAAAATATGAAGTCACACGTCACACACACTAAATAATGTTAGAGCGGTCAGTCGGTCGGTCGGCAAGTATTCGCGCGCGCACACGTCATATATTCACGCGGGCGGCGCAACATGTGAACCACCGGGCGCTTGAGGTGAGGTCCCCCGCAAGAGGACTCCGGGGATGCACGGTAACCCAGGAAACATTAAGTACACTTGGAAAGTGTATTTAATACACGTTAAGTACACTTGGGAAGTGTACTTAATACACTTGGTAAGTGTACTTAACGAGTGATGTGATACGGTAATGACGTCATAGGCTGGAAGAAAGGGTGGTAGGGGATGAAAAACGGTTATGAAAGTACATTATGAGCATATGGTCAAGCATAAATATACTCACACACGTACATGGCGAATGTACAGGGCAAGCCCAGGACAAAACGGCAGAAATGAAAAGTACCCAGGAAGGTAGCCCCGTCGGGTAGGTCTGGAGCATGCATCAGGAAAGACGCTGGGGTTCCTGGAACCCCCTTTCTAGGCTTGCCTTCACTTCCGTGATCCCTACTGCTAATGAGAATAACACAATAAGGTCAAATATTTTTATTACTAGATATTAGTGCTGGCCGATCACCGGGTTTTTGCACGCCGCACCGGCACCGCACCGCAACGTCTCTTTGCAATGCGTACTGGATCGCACCGCACCGAGAGCGAACCACGCACCACCGCACCCATATATAAATATATATATATATATATATATATATATATATATATATATATATATATATATATATATATATATATATATATATATATATATATATATATATATATATATATATATATATATATTTTTTTTTCTATATACATATATATATATATGTGTGTGTGTGTGTGTGTGTGTGTGTGTGTGTGTGAGGGAAGTAGCGCTCCTGAAGCGGTGAGATTACCCCACCATTGGGCATATATTTGAATCTTAGAGTACATCCTATGGCACTCCAGTGCCCAATAGTTTTTCCATTTTGTGCTGCTCATATCCATATTCTTCTTACATTGAAGTAAGCTCTCCCTTTTGACACACCATAAAATACAATTACAGACAACACTTACCTCTTAAAAAGAAAATAAAAAATGGTATAATAGGTAGCCACCCGATTAGTTTCGGAGAAGCTTATAGGGATGGCTTCAGAAGTAACCCCTTATTAAACCCCATTGACTGCCTACGGTGTTGAAATTGGTGCCGTCACAGAATTGCCGGGCTATTTTGATGTATGGTCTCCTTTCTTCATAAATTTCTGCAACCTTCTCGGTTTCTATCTAATTTTCATTTTGTTGAACTTCACCTCTCCTCCTCTAAACCTCATCTCTTATTCCTAAACGAAACGGGTTTTTTGAGCGTTCTGACTTCAAGCTTACTCTGTTGACTCCTACTATTTCTTCCCTCAATTTTCAGCCAAAGGCAGTTGTGACAATGTGTGCCATGAAGTTTGTTCCTGTGTCTTTGATTTGGAGTTTTTCTAATGGCTCAAGCTAACCTGTCATAATAAATTAGAACACATTCTCTCTCTTCTTCACATTTCTCTGGAATCATCATTCTTGGTTTATTTCAACGTTCACCACGGCCAACTGCTTTCCTCTAATTCTCAAGATAAAGTTGATGAACTTGCTACTACTTTTAAATCCAGAATTACCTTGAGCAGTCAGAGCAGCTCCCTACTCGTATCTCTGATCGTCTTTGAGATGAACCCAACATTCTAGACCTTTTCCTAATCTCTAATTCTTATTCTTATTCTGCTAAAGACCCCCGTCTGCGGTGAGAAAACGTTTTTGGCTCTTTGGCGCTGCTAACAGGTTGAACTTGTGGTCCTACTTCTTTGATTTCCCATGGAATGACTACAGCTTCCGTGGAAAGGGTCCGTCGAAGTGTGCAAAGTGCGAGCTAATTCTCTTTGGCATGGAGGCGCGCACCCCAAGATCTTTACCTTCAACTAAACCTAGATAAACTTGGTTTAACTCTGCTTGTTCTCGTCCTTTTATCCACAAGGACGCTGCCTTTAGGAATTACTGTCATCTTCAAATTCCAGAAACCCTTGCAACTTATATTTTATCTCAAAATCGTGCAAAGTCTATTCTCCATGACATTAAAAAATTCGTTTCTCAGTAGAAAATGCAATAATCTTACTGGCTCCTCTTCCTCGCGTCCTTTCTGACATTTTTCAAAAAATGTTAACTCTTAATTTTTCTTCTTCCTCTTGCCCTTTTTTAGTATCTTTCGTCTGCATAACTGCCGTTTAACCTTCCACTAAAGCTGAACTCTTTGCTCAAACCTTTCCTTCTAATTCCACCTTAGACGATTTCAGTGCTATTCCTTTTTCTCCACGACTCCACCTCCCTCCAACATATTTATGCTAATATTGTAATTTCTTCAAAAGGTGTTATTTCTGCTTTTTCAGAGCTTAACACTAAGAAAGTGTAAGGTTCTAATGGTATTCCTCCAATAGTTATCAAAGCTTGTGCTTTCAAGCTTGCACTTTGCCTTGTTAAATTATTCCGTCTCTGTCTTTCTACTTTGGCCTTTTTTCTTGCTGGAAAATTGTCCTGTACAAAAAAGGGAACCAATCTCAACCCTCCAACTATCGCCAAATCTCTCTAGCTTCTATTCTTTCTATAGTTTTCGAATCTATCATAGCAGGAAGATTTGAAAACATCTCAATTCTTCTAATCTTTCATTCTAATGTCTCTTGGTCTTCTTTCCTTCAGTATTTTGGTGAATGCCACCGCTCATCCTTTGAATCTATTATAAATAGTGGTGTTACTTATGGTTCTGTTTTAGCCCTAACTCGTTCTTCTTTTCATAAAAGACCTCTCTCTATTGCTTCATCACATATCCACTCCTATGCCGACGACTTCACCCTTCATTACTCCCCTCATTTTGATAGACATCCTTTTCAACAACAATTAGCTCTAGCTAGAAGGGCACCCTTGGATCAACTAGCATCTGATCTTTCTCGAATTTCTTTGGGGCATTGATAACAAGGTTGTTTTCAATTACTAAAAAGCTCAGCTCCTCCATCTTTCCACACCACATAATCATTCACACGGCTATAACATCTTCTTTGAAAGCACATAATTCAAACCTTCGTCTGTTCTTAATATTCTTAGTGTTTTTTTTCTCGTGACCTTAATTGAAAGGTTCATATTACTTACTTCTTATTTTTAACAAGCTTCTAAAAGGTTGGGTGTTCTGAGGCACATTCAGAATTTCTTTACGCCACCTCAGTTGTTTGATATTTATAGGGGCATTGTTCGCTCTGTATAGAGTATGCCTCACGCTTCTGGAGTGATTCCACTCACACTGCTCCTCCTCAAATGGTTGGGTCTAGGTCTTTTCGTCTTATCAGGAGAATTGTTGCGTCACTCTCTTTATTTCATCGTTGTTATAACGGACACTGCTCTTTTGAAATCTTCAATCACATACCTCCTCCTTTAAGAAGAAACCTCGCACACACCTTTTCTACACAGTCTCATATTTCTCTATGCTCTCTCTGACCTCAGACTTAATACCTATACTCAATCTTACATGTACTAAGCTGGTAAAGTCTGGAACATACTCCCGTTATATATTTTCCAAACTAACTTATAAACACTTTTGCAAGCTGTACTTTAATAACACCGTACGATATCTTTAATTTTGTAAATCACAAGAAAAACTAAAATTGTTTTAACTGTACAATTCCAGCGACTATTTTTTTCTTGAGAAAAGGTGTAAAAAGATAATATATATATATATATATATATATATATATATATATATATATATATATATATATATATATATATATATATATATATATATATATATATATATATATATATATATATATATATATATATATATATATATATATATATATATATATATATATACAGTAGCACCTCGCAATAACGGCTACTCGCTTAACGGCGTTTCGCAATAACGGCGCTTTTAACTACTCAGTGTTGTGCGGAAGTAAACAAGCACGAAACGAACAGTCGCTATTGCCAAACTGCTTTGCAGCGTATAGCGATGCATACGGTCAGTCTGTTTACAGTCTTAGTACGTTCTGCAACTATCTCGCAATTTTATAAACTTTATACTGTATAATAAATTTAATAAATTAAACTTTGAAAGATCGTCAAAAGTTAATGCTCTCATAACAAATGTCATTGCATGTTATAAGAAGTTCTTCTACTCGAGAAGAAGATTCACTCTATGAGACAGACTTTTTTGTTGTCATTTTTCAATAGTGCACCATTGCAACCTTCCTGCCATCAACTTCAGATTCTACACCAACTACATCACTATCACCGTTTGCAAAGCAAAGGGGGTTGTTTGTAGATTCAGGCGATGAAGATTCGCCAACCTCTATTGTACGGTCGGAGGAAGATGTAGCATCCTCAAAATAAGATATTTGTATTTAACATTTTATATTTCTATTTCTTTTATCATGCACTGTATGTACTAAATATATATTTGAAGGTAAACATCTTCATACGAAAAAGAAGTAGATTTTCACTTTGAAAAAGCTAAAATGCCTCTATTTTTTGGAACCTTTAACTTTTGATAAGAGTTTAATAAATTTAGTCATATTAACATTCATTCTCCAATATTTTAAAAAGGAATAAATTGCTGTAATTAACAATGAGTTACGATAAAGAAATTTCGTCTTCTTAATTTAATAATAAAAAATCGCAGTTACTGTAAATCTATTTGAAAAACTAAATAATTCTCTAAATTGAAAATTTGCTGTAACATTTTTTACTTTTCATCTGATTTTTATAAATTTTCTAAATAAATATAATTGGACGAGCTAAAAAAAACTTTAATAAATGTATTAGGTTTATTAGGTTTATTTCTGTTTATGTCTTTTTTTTTTTTAAAGAACATTTAGAAAATAGTGAAGTTACTTATTATCTAATTTTTTTTTGTCTACAATATTTATGTTATGTAAATTTAAAGTGGAATATTCATATAAATTTAAAACACTCAGATTTCATTCCACGAAATAAGTGCAAAACTCTCCAAAGCTTAAAAAAGGAAAAGAAATCCTTCGAAGGCGGACTGAGGAATAAATTTTGAGGGAAATTATTTTCATTCTTCCATTGAAGGGAAAAGAAATTAAAGGAAATTACTCCGAGAGAAGCTTTATATTTTGAATCACCGGGATTCTCTTACCAATTATTTAAATTTTGAATCTTTTGACTAAAATATTTATATCTTTTGGTGTGAGTTTCATAAGAATCGGATTAAAAAAAAAAACAATAAAAAGAGATTTCAAGTCATCGCATCCCCTTGATGGAAGAAGACTGATTTTGTGAGAAATAATAATAAATTGCATAATAATAAATTGCAATAGTAAATTTCCAGAAAAATAATGAAAAGCTTTTTTCTTTAATTTGTTGACTTTTCCATGGTGTGAAGTAATAGTTTTTATCCTTTTTTTATGTGTAGCTTCCACTTTCATCTAGTTGTATTGCCCAATGCCTCCCTTCATTTAGGAGATGCAATGTGACTAAATTTTACTAAACATGGATGTTTAAATAATAGAAAATAAATTGGCAAAGGCAACTTTTTTATATTTTGCTAGCTTGCGGGTTTCATTCAGTTTAAATTCGCTTTAGAACGTTTCTCCTGCCCTGAAGCAGGAAGAAATATATTTTTTCTCTGACCGAAAGGTTTTTATCGATAGGACTGACGTGCATTATTTTAAAAGTGATCTTTTTCAACGTCTTTTGCCTTCAATGTTTTTCTTTCGTTTAATTTAAGTAAATATTAACAACACTATCATGGATAATGTAATTGCTATTGAAGATAATAATTTCACTTTATTATTATTACTTTCCTTTAATCAAGATGGGAATTTTATGTGTTAGAAGTAACCGACTTAGTGATTAGTTTATCTGAAAAAGATAAAAATATAAAATAAACCTATACTCGTTTGTTCGTCTTTCATTTGCATACATGCCAGATCATTAGAAAGATTGAACATATAATATGCCCTACTACTATCATCCACACTAAATATTACTATACTCTACTCCCCCTCCCTAGTACCTACTATATATATATATATATATTTAATATGATATATATACTATAGTATACTCGTTTGTTCGTCTTTCATATACGTACATGACAGATCATTACAAAGATTTGCAATATGTTGAATATATATATATTATATATATATATTATATATAATTTATAATATATTCATATTATATATATATTTATATTATATATATATATCATATATATATATAATATAGTTATATATATATATTATTATATAAATTATATAGATTAATATATATAATTTATATATATTTATATATATATATATATATATATATATATATATTTATATATAATATATTAGATTATATATATATATAGTTAATATATATACTATATAATATATATTATATATATATATATATATATAGTATATATATATATATATATAAATATTATATATATATATATATATATATATATATATATATATATTAAAATGCATTTGGTGGTTTTTAGTAATTTTGTTGGAGAAAAAGCTGTGTGGAATTATTTCATCGAGATTATCAAGCCTTTTATATATATATTTGTGAGACTATCGACACCAACTGCTTTCGATAGAAATCATCGTCTTAAAGAGAGACAGAGGGGAACGAGGAACCCAAATTTTGCTCATTAGGATTCAAAGGGGAAAGAAATCGCTAGTAAAATTTTTCCAAAATTTGAGCGCCAGTGTTTTCGGGGTATACTTTTATGGCCGAAATTCAGACACAAGTTAGAAAAGTTTTCCAATATCCTTGAATTCCGTATTAACTTTCAACTTAGACACCTCGAAGAAGCCTTATTTACATTCCGTTCTTTATATAAAATATGGAATGGAAAACAAGTTTCATAATATTGGTAAAAGAAAATCGCTTTTTATAGGATATTTTTTTGGGGGGTAGGGGGGGGAGGGGGGTTTTCAAAAGTATTCATATCGTGAAAAAGGATCGTAAAAATTTTAGATTATCTTTATGGAGGTCATATAAAATTTTATATCATTTTCAGATTATATTGGAATAAATTGTATTTATATAAAACGCAGACTTAATTTTATTTTTAAATATAGTTCTAAAGTTTGGCGGAATAAAGAACTTGGTCTCAGGTTTCCATATGAAGATAAGCAGTTTTAATATATATATATATATATATATATTTGATATATAATACTACTCTTTCTGTATACCTATATCTTATTATATTTATATATACTATATCTTAACTATATAATATTATATATATATAATATTATTATATATATATATACCTACTGTCTTGCTGTGTTGTCTCCCGCTCCCCTCCTACAAGAAGCGAACGACCCCCGGGATATTCCGAGACAACTGTAGGTCAGTCCCAGAGATCTTCCAAAGTAAGTGTAACATAGTTGTTAAATCGTTGTAGTTGTAGTTGTAGTTCGTTAAATCAGAGCAGTCTAGTAATAGATGTTTTTTGTTACCGTTTGTTTGGGATGGACATCTATGACAGAGGTGGGATAGTACATTATGAAATCTATATCTATTATCCTGAAAGGAAGGAAAGGATGATGCCCAGATCAGAGACGGGATAGAATTACTCGTGATTGGCTGTCCAAAAGTGTGTTCTGTAATGAATATTTCAGGTAAATTTGCTTGAAGTATGGCGTTAGCTGGGTATGTGGAAATGGTTCTTTTGATTAATTGCGTATAAATGTGTTTAATTGGTTTTGGGGGCGAAAGGATGTTGTATATATTTCAATAATACAGCGCTGGTGTAATTTGCTTCCTTCTAGGTGCAGAGAGTTGTTTTAATGCTTGACGGAGTGTTTCATCCATTGAAAGTGATCTGCTATAAAACCGATCATGTCAAGATGTAGTCAATGGGTGTGGAGTAGAGGGGAGACAGACCCTTATTATTCTGAGAGCTTCATTTTGCATTTATCTAATTTCTGGATTTTGATTTGTGATGTTGAGGGCGCCCAGGTAGGTGATGAGTAGTTCAAAAAGTATCTGAGATATTGTCTGTAAACTATTGTGAATGTCTCCTTCTGCTGGCCAAAATTTGTTCCAGTTAATGCTTTCAAAACATTTAATTTATGTTGCTCTCGTAGTAATATTATTGATGTGTGGGGTGAATGAAATATGTGATCAAAAGTTAGCCTTAGGATGGTGGTTTGTTTATTGAGAGAGAGAGTCTATTAATTCAAACAAAAACTGCCGGGTGAACATTTCATTCTCTTCTGTTTGGGGTAAGTAACGTGATAAGGGAATCTTGGGAAGATGCAGGCATTGTGTTTGTTACAAACCATTGTTTCAGTAGGTTATAATTGTTATAATTATAATTGTAGTTATTGTATATACGAGTATATATATATTATATGATATATATATTATATATATATAGTATTTTATATATATACTATAATATATATAAGTATATATATATATATATATATATATATATATAATATATATATATATATAATATATATATAATTATATATAATATCATATATATATATATATACTCTGTATATTTTTTGTTATATTTATTAATATAATTTAACTAGTTACACGGAGTATTTAATACTAATAAAATATAATACCTATTAATATTATATATATAAATACTATAACTTTATATACCTATTACCTATATATATTATATACTATATATATATATTATATATCATATCTTATATATGATATAAGTAAGAAAAACAAAAAATGATGTTTCTTTTAAAAACAAACAATAAAACATGGATTTACTGTTTTTTTGTTTTTACCTTTAAATCGATATTTTAAATTTTTTTCATTATATAGTATTTATATCATTTATATTAATGGTTTTATAAATTTTTGAGAGCAGGTATTTACATTATGCACTTAAAAACAATTTAATTTTTAAACTACATATTTTCTTCACATTTCTCAAAAATAATTTGGCCCATTCTTTTCTATATAGCTAAATAGCTAATATATTATTATATATATATATATACTATTATAATATATTATATATATATAATATATATATATATATATAATAGTATTATATATATATATATATATATTACTTATATATCTATATATATATATATATCATCCTCTATCCTTGAATTTTAAAAAACTGATAAATCTTGGTTTATCAGAATTCCTCGTTGTTTTCGAATCCAGAAACTCGTGCTTTTACAATTTTCATACCGGAATAACAAAAAAATCAGCCCTTCGAGACCCTAAAAATTTTTCCTCATAGAAATGCAACAATCTTTCTGGTTCATCTACCTCACACTCTTTCTGACATTTTGCAATTTTAAAATGTAAACTTTTTTTTTTTTTTTTTTCCACCCAACTCTGGGCCAAGCTCTTTTCAAGGAGGGGGCGGTAAATAAAACATTGAAAACCCCACTCAATCCTAACGCAAATCTCTCAGGTGAGCGCAGACGTGAGCTTTAAAGAGAGGAAGATTAAATATAGTGGAAAATAGAAGAAGGCAAGGAGTTCCACAGAACAGAAGTAGCTGGAAAGAAAGAGGCACCACAACAAACAAGTCTGGGGTTCTCAATGCTCATGCAAAATTCATGCGAGAGCAAGGCACCCCTTGTGCTACGAGGGAGTGGTGGAATGCGAGAGGTCAACTCCCCCGAGCATCTGCCGTTGTAGTACCTAATAGTACCTAATAGTGCCAACGTTACGCCGCAGAGATAGAGGGTCAAGAGATTTGAAAGGTTTAAGGGGAAAGTATCAGTTTCTCAGCTTTAGCACTCGACCCTAATCCTAATAGAGGGTGGAGCCGGAGCCCCCCCCCCCGCAAATGTGAGAAACCAGTACTTTCCATAAGGGCGGAGAAGGCCCTTATTGAACTGGAGTAGCTGTGTGCAGAGGAAAACAATTCCCGCACCTGAACAGAACTCCCCCAGCCTTTTTTGAGGCCACCTTAGCAACCATTGAAATATGAATTTTCCAAGATAATTTGTTGCTTATGCTAAGACCAAGAATGTTTACGTTATTCACAGAAGAGACGTTTGGGCCGTCGAAGGAAATAGGAAAGTTGGGAGGTGTTTTTTGAGAGGGAGTGTAGAGGAAGCGAACAATTTGAAAGAGTTTGAATTTTACAAGTTGCGGTGACCCACGGGATCCCATACCAGATCTGCAAAAATTGAATCAGAAAGGTAAGGACGAGAGGCAACTCTAGAAGCAAAAGGGGAGCAGATTGAATGAATAGAGAGTGAGAGTTGAGTATCGCATAAGAGTGACGAGTTGTTGAAAGTACAGCTGAGGAGATCGTTGATAAAAGTAGGAATAAAGTGGGGGAACGAAACAGAACCTTGCGGAAAACACCACAATTAACAGGAAAGGAGAAGAGTCGCTCCATCAACGCAGTGCTGATATGGATCTCGATCGGGAGAAAACTAGACAGAGTAAGCAAAGAGAAAGGAGGAAACCAAAGGAAGGGGAGCTTACGAGCAGCAGTGACTGCTTGTCAACCCGTGTCAAAAAAGCTTTGGATAGTCAAGCGCCACCACGCACAAGACTCCCATGGTCCCTAAGGACAAGAGACCATAAATCAGTTAGATTAGAAAATATGTCACCCATTTCGACCTCGATCCGACGAAAGCCTTAACTGAATGACCTGAAAAAGGGGAATCGAGATCAGTGATCCAGGAACATGAGAGTTAAGAAGAGTTTGAAAGTTTTAGCATTAACAACAAGTGAGGCTATAGGCGCGATATGTTTAAAGAGATCAGAAGTGGCTACTTTTTTTTCGAGATCGGTTGGACATATGCTCGTTTAACACTGGAGGAAAAAGTCCTTAGTATTACAGACATAGAGAAGTGAAGCCTTGACACGACGGACAGGCGCCAGCTCGGATGCACATTCCCTCAAAAAGGGGAGTAATGCCTACCGGGCCACTAGCCTTCCTGGACGTTCCACTCAGATCTCAGTACTCCCATGCACACGATACATGTGGTATTCACAAGTAAATATATGGGAAACCTGAGAGGAGAAGTAGGAGGAGGGATGCCTGAATCGTCCAGGGTAGAATTAGATGAAAATAGAAGGCCGAAGAGATTGGCTTTTTCAGAAGGAGAGTTAGCAACAGAACCGTCAGAGCGAATAAGGGGAGGAAAGGCAAATTTACAAAAGTTGTTAGAGATGTTTTTGGAAAGGGGTCAGAAATTTTTATCAGCAGGAGAACCAAGCAAGTTGTCGCACTTTCTTTTAGTGTAATAGTGCTGTCTTAGCTTCTCCTAAAGGTGAACTGTTTGCTCAAACATTTCCCTATAATTCCGATCTACATAACATTATCGATTTGCGATATTAATACCATAATAAATTTCATGTAACGAATAATCAATATTTTTTCGATATATATTAATCAATATATATCGTAAATACATTTAACTTTTCAATGTATTAAGTAAATGGAGGATAAATTGAATATGTGTTTAAAAAAACGATGACAAAAAAACTGTTTTAAAAAAAAATATCAAAGGAAATGATTAACTGGGCTTGTAATTGGTTTTTAATAATTTACATAAGAAAAATAGGACAGGGAGAGAAATAGGATTTGAAATATTCCGAAACTATATCTTCAGCTGCTTTCCACCTAACGAAGTATTCTCTAATCTAGGTCAAAATAAAGAAAGTATGGAACATCAATTACAATCTGGTTGAAAGTTGTTTTAATTCGCGATATTTTAAACTCCAAAATTAGAATTTGGAGATATTAAATAAAGTAGGAATAGATTGAAACAATTTATAGGAAACTAATTAAGAGCTCATTCTTCAATTAGAAACAGTTTATCGGATTCAATAGAAACTTGAGAAAACCAAATAACATTCACAATTACCAGAGACTTTCAATCAATTGAAGAAATAATCACAACAGAAAATTGAATCCCTAACAGGAATGGATTCAAGCCGGATTCCCAAACAATATTCGATATAAGGGAATGAGAAAAGGATCCTATAAAAAAAGGTGGAGAAAATCTAAGCTGTAAAATTTGGAAAAAACTGGGAAACAAAAATCCTACTTAAACTAATAAACTAATGCGACCTTACATCTTGAAAACCAACACTTTTTGACTGGTAGATCAAAAAACAAAAAATAATAAAAAAAAAATAAAAAAAATAAAATAAAGATATGTTTCCTCTCAGTCCAATCCTCTGACTGAGACATACAATTAATAAGCCACCTGAAGTGATTTGTCTAGCCTACGTTTTAATTCCCATCTAAAGAAGAGGGATTGTCCTAATATAAATCGCTGATTACATTTGAAAATGTTGACATAGATTGCAACACGAACTAAAGTCAACTTAACAAGCGATTCTGACAGCATTGAAGCAAGGGAGAAGCTTTAACAAAGAACTTGCTCTAAAAACTAAAAAACTGGAACGCCGCCTTTTATATCCCCGCAAAAGCGCGCGAAAACGGTTGACAACGAGAACAAAACAATAATTATAATTTGTTCATCAATTATGAATAAAATATCAAAAATGACTTTAAAACTTGTTCAATATAATTATCAACTATTAGCGATAAAAATATTACATAAAAAAGTCGCGACTATCAAAAAAATTGACATTGACAGCATTTTTAGAGGGGAAATATGAAAACTATCACATTAGTAGCATGATGTAATTTACTTCCATAGGAAAATAAATGAATAAATTTACTAGTAATTAACAACTAGTATGGTAACTATATAATATATATATATATATATATATATATATATAACTATTCTTATTATAGATTTATTATATATATATATATACTATATATATAATATAGTAATATATATCATTATAATATATATATACTAATATATATATAAACAGAATCAGAGTGAAGTTCTGATCAAATGGTATGAATTTTCACTTCGAGCTTGAAGTATTTGTTGAGAAAAGACAAATTTTATGTTTTCACAAAAGTGTGAACTTTGACCCTTAATCATGGGTCAAAGGGATCGATTTAGACTATGAAACTAAAACAGTATAGAAAAATTTATGTGATTATGTGGATATATAATTTGTGTATATACTCTAAGTAATTGAAAAGTTATAATAGTTCAATCGAAACTAAAAATACGAAATGTCAGAATATTGACCAAGATGTCTTTCTGAATTTAAGGTCAATAATTTCAAAAATTTATATTTTTAATATCAAAAGAAATTTTGATATATCGTATACATATATATAATATATATATACTATATAGTAATATATTATATACTATAGTATATACTTATATATATATATATATATATATTATATTATATACTATAATAATAGTATATATATATATATATATATATATATATTAAAAACAAATATTGTGTATACATGATTTTATTTCCTGGAATTTGGAACATATATAGTTTGATAGGTGTAAGAGAGGGAAACCCAAATTTATATCTTGATATTTTGAGCTGGGGGAGCAATAGCCCCTAAAATGCCAAGAATGGTTTTAGTGGAATATCGTTGAAGATAATTTCATCAAATGATTTTTCCTTCACAAGGTAAACAGATCATGTCAAGATGAAGCTAATGCTTCAAATCCCATGTAAAGTGGTTAAGTATAAAGGAAATTATTCCAAAAATAATCATTTACAATATGTAATATATAGGCTTGATTCAAGGTCAAAATATGACATCATTAAGACGTGAGAAAATGGAAATTTTCGAGTAGACTTCGTAATAGAAAAAAATACAATGGATTACAAGTCCTCTTTTTAGGACAAATAATGAAACTTATAAAATATATATAATAATATATATAAATTTTTTTTAAACAAAATAGTAATTGATTTTACTAATATTAGATTTTCTCCTAATACAAATTTATTGGTTGCGTTTTAAAGAGTTAGAATGTAATACAATGGAATGAAAACTAACGCAACAATAATATATATATATTATATATATATAAACTATATATATAATATATATATATATTATATATATATATATATATATATATATATATATATATATATATATATATATATATATATATATATATTTTTTTAATATTAATTATATTTAATTTTAATCTTTAAAATCATTTATTCGCTTTTTGAATCTTGTACTCTGAAGGTGTTAAATGTTTGAGTTTGATCCGAGTCAGGAAAACCGTTTAAATAGGTTAAATAGTAGTAGTAGTAGTAATAGTAGTAGTAGTAGTAGTAGTAGTAGTAGTAGTAGTATCGTAGTAGTAGTTCGTCTTTAAATTTTAGGTGAAATTATTTTCAAGGGTTTTCTCGAAAAAATGAACGCAACTACAAAGGAATATTATAATTTAAATTGAAATGAATAATAATAATAATAATAATAATAATAATAATAATAATAATAATAATAATAATAATAATAATAATTTAAAATAATAATAATTAATAATAAATGCTACTACTATTAGTTATATATAATAATAATAATAATAATAATAATAATAATAATAATAATAATAATAATAATAATAATAATAATAATAATAATAATAATAATAATAATAATAATTAGACGAATAACTGTCAATTAATAAATAATTTAATAAATAATTAACCCTTTAATAAATATATAAAATACTTAAATATTTATAACCAAATAACTCGAGTAAGTACTATAACAAATATCTAAATTATTCTTTAAAAAATTTGATCCATTCATCTATGTTCATTAATACTTTTAAATATACATATTCATAAAATGAAACAAAAAGAAATTGAAACGAAAAATTTTGAACATTTCAAAAATTTAATATTTTTCCGACTTTTTTTCCATACAAACTTTGGAATAAATTATGAACCAATTCAGTATCTTCATTATTGCAATAAATTTTGATATTTTTTCCAAAATTATAACTTGTTCCTTCTCATCACTTATTATATATATATAATATATTATAAATATATTATCTATATATATTTATTATATTACCGATATATATTATACTATATAATATATATATAAATACTATTATATAATATATAATATTATATATATATATATATAATATATATATATATATATATTATTATATATATATATATATATATACTATATATATAATAATATATTATATAAATATATACTATATATATATGTAATGCAGCTTTAAACGCTATCTACTGATTATAAAACTCCCCTTATTTATAATTTTGCCCTTTAATGTATTTCACAATCACACACAATTTATCTTAAAATATTGTTTCATTAATTACACTATTAAGATCATTAAACAATATGAGGATAAATTTGACACATTCTTACGTTAAGGAACACAAGCTTCGTTCCCTCTGTTACCTTTTTCAAGGTCTCTTGTCGAAGTCTGCAATTTTACTTTTTTCGTGGGGTATTTACTCTTTGTTCATTTTTTAATAGGTTAAATATTATCATAAATTCTTCTGTAATATTTGGTTGATTCCATTATGGTTTTCTGGACATAATCTATTTTTGTTTCTCCTTGTTGCTTGTTTGACAGTTTTGCACTGTTTTTAATGCATAAGATCTACATAGTGATTTTTTTTGCTTGATATGCATAGTCAGTCGGCGGTCCGGCCCGCATAATCTGGACTACAAAAACCCACCTGGTAAAACCGACAAAAAACCACCTGACCATCTCTTGACCGCGACCCTTTTCTTGACCTTTGACCTTTTTTGCCACTTGACCTTTTTGGGCCTTGACCTTTTTTGGGCAACCAAATTTTTTGAAGAACCCAAATTATTTTTGCGCAACCCTATTTTTGAAACCTATTTCTTTGGCAACCCTATTTTTTTGGCAACCCTAATTTCTTCGGCAACCCTAATTTCTGCAACCTTCGAAGAAGGGTTGCCCAAAACGGTTGCGCAGCAACCAGCAACCGTTGTAAGTGTCCCCCCCTAATTTTTTGACCAACCCTTTGGTCTTTCCATGGGTCAATTTTGGCCCCACCCTAATTTTTGGCCCCCTGTAGGGGCTTAGCACCTTTTATCGATGTCTCTACCTTTTCTTTCCGTCTTGACCTGTTTCTCCAAAGCTTGCCAGATTCCATGGCGTCAAAATTCTGGCCCACGCAATTTTTGGCCACTCGTGTCCCCCACGTCACATATTTCGTTCCTAAATTGAACGCATGTATGGATCTTACCTAACTTGAACACCTACACACCCACACACACACACACACACACACACACAAATTACTACACTCACACACAGGATTTACTTAACACACCGTTATTTTTACTTAGACAC
>JABUQX010068418.1:0-22315 GCA_015478945.1 Trachelipus rathkii | reverse complement strand
AGTGTCTAAGGATAAATGTAAGTGTCATAGCGAATGTGTGTGTAAGTGTAGCTGTGCGTGTGAGTGTAAGTAAATCTGTGTGAGTGTAAAGCCGTTTTCGTTTTGGAAGTAAATCGTGGTTGAAGTGTAGTTAAATCTGTGTGTGTGGTGTTGTGTGTATGTGTAAGTGTAAATGATAAGCTGGTCTATGGGTAAATGTGAAGTTGTCATGTGATGTGTGTTATAAGTGTCGTAGTGAAGGTGCTGTATAGTGTAAGTGCTGTGGTGTGTGAGATGTGTTCGTAGTGTGTCGTGTGTGTGTGTGTGTTGTGATGGCGTTATATAATAATAACAATAGGCATGAAGTAAATAACATAAGTTATAATAATAAAAATAGATAATAAAAAGAAATAATTAATTTAAAAACTAAATAAAAATAATAATAAAATAAATAAAAAGTATTAAAACAAAATAAAAAAACATATGTTAATAAATATTCATGAGTTAAAGCAGTAAAACATATGGAGTTAAAGCAGTAAAGCAGAAGTTAAACAGTAAAGCAAAAATTTTAAAGCAGTAAACCAGAAAGTTAAAGCAGTAAAGCAGTAAAACAAAAGATACTAATCCTTAGATTTAGGTAACCCTCTATTGATTTATATTTACTTGTTTAAGGTATGTAATTATGTGAGGAAAGCAGTAAGCAGTGGTTAAAGCAGTAAACCAGAAAGTTAAAGCAGTAAAGCAGTACAAACAAAAGCATACCTAACCCTTTGTTGCTAGGTAACACACCTATTGATTTACTGATTTACTGCTTTAAGGTATTTGTTAATGTTATAAAAGATGTGCATTTAAAGCAGTAAAACTATTGAGTTAAGCAGCTAAACATGAGTTTAAAGCAGTAAAACAGTAAAACAAAAGAATACTAAATCCCTTTGTTGTTAGGTAACACCTCTATTGATTACTGATTTACGGCGTTTAAGGTATGTAAAGTTTCATGTTTTATAATAAAAGTTTCGTTACAATTGTAGTAAAATAAAAATGTTTATACATTTCGGACACTCTGGATTTTTTCTTCTTACTACAATATTTTAAAAATTTTATAAAATTAAAAAGTATTAAGTAAAAAATAATGTTAATAAATATATGGGTTAAAATAATAGGTCTGTAATGAGTTACAGTTTTAGGTTTGCGCATAAAATGGTTTTTAATAAAATGTTTAAGTATGAAATAAGAATGAATGACATCAGTAGTATATTTGAAAAGAAATTCTTTGAAATGTTTAAGTAAGAATAAAAATGATTGACTTATAGTATTATATATATTATATTTATATATATATATATATTTTATATATATATATATATATATATATTAATATATTATTATTTATATACTTATATACTATATATATAGATATATATATATATAGTATTATATATATTATATTTTTCATTTGTTTGGGTTTATTGGCTAGTGGGCGCACGCGGCGGGCCGGAGAACGCGGAACATACTTGCGCCTGCAGGTGGCAAGCGGCGGAGGACACTGCGGCGGGACCGGCGGTGGCGCACCTGCGGGTGCGGGGTTGTCAGCCTTCGGCCGGGGCATGACGGCGCCCTGGGTCTACGCTTATGAAACTAGGGGTAGACAATCAATAATTAGTATGCTTCTTTAATGATAGAGTAGAGATGGGCATCAAAGAATCTTGATTTAACACAAAGATGAATCATCATTATAAGATGGTACAAGATGATGACGTCCATCAAACGATGAGTCACTCAAAAGATGGAACCTTCAAAGTTGAGCACTTCAATGACTGAGGCAATTAATGATGAGGCATCAAGAGTTTGAGGCATCAAGTGAGGCATCAAAATATCAAGGGTGTGTGAATGTAAGTGTAAGTGTATCTGTGTTGGGTGTGAGGTAAGTGTAATATGGTATTAATGTAAGCTGCTAATGGAGAGTGTTAAGCGCTCCTTAGAAGTTTCATAGTGTCAGAAGTCGTCATACGTGAATGATGGTGTCATAAGTGTCATAGTGTATGTTGTGTAGGTGTGTGTGAGTGCAAGTAATATATAGGCTATAAGTGATAGAAAAAGGCTAACTCATAGTGTAGGAAGCATCCTAGCAGCATGTAATATACACCAATCGAATCCTCATACCTTATAACCTAGGGTAGACACCAATATTGGAGCTATTCGGGGCTCAGGGAGGCTAGAAAAGGCTTGAAAAAAAGTGGCACTCATTGGCACTATGTGGGCACTCACTTGGCCACTAGTTGTGCACTCACTTGGCACTCTATGGCACTCACTTTGGCACTCATTGGCCCACTCATTGGCACTCACTTGGCACTCACCTGGCACTCACTGGCACTCACTTGACACGTCATAGAACACTAATAGAACTTCCCTAGATACTTCTTACGGTGATTGGGAACCATCAAAGCCATCGAGTTAGCGTGGGCCGAAATTGACCCATGGTATCTGGCTGAAGGTCAAGGGCATAAATATCATGGTTCAAACAGGTAAGACATAAAAAGGGCTAGTTCCCTAAAGGAAGGACAAAAAAGTTACCGTGGGCAAAAAATGACCAATTGGTCGAAAATTAGGGTTGGCCAAAATTGACCCACGGAAAGCCACAAGGTATAAGTGTGAGTGTATAGGGATAAAGTAAGTACCATAGTGAAGGTGTGTATAGTGTCATAGTGAATGTCTGCTATAAGTGTAAGTGTGTGTTGGTGTTGTGTTGACCTGTGTGTGTGTGTGTGTGGTGTGTCGGTGTGTGTGTGTGTGGTGTGTGTGTTGTTCAAGTTAGGATAGATCCATGCATGCGTTCAAGTTCAGGAACGAAATAGTGAACGGGGGATTGGACACGCTGTGGCCAAAAAATATTCGTGGGCCAAACAATTGACCGATTGGTATATAGCAAAGGTCAAGGCGGAAATATTCATGGTTCAAAACAAGGTTAGACGATCAAAAAGGGCTAAGCCGTTTAAAGGGAAGGTCAAAAAATTACCGTGGGCCAAATTGTTCGACCCATGTATCTGGCAGGTCAAGACCGATATTCATGTCAACACATGTAAAGACCATCAAAAATAGCGGCTAAGCCCCTAAAGGAGTGGCCAAAATTGCCGTGGCAAAAATGACCCAATGGTCGAAAAATAGGGTGGGTCAAAATTGACGCGCAACCGTTTGGCGCAACCTTCTTCGAAGGGTTTTGCAAAAAAATTACCGTGGGCCAAAATGACCCATGGAAGACAAAGGGTTGATCGAAAAAATTTAGGGTGGGGTACGTACAACGGTTTGCTTACGCAACCGTTTGGCGCAACCCTTCTTCGAAGGTTGCCAAAAATTAGGGTTGCCGAAAAAAATTAGGGGTTGGCCAAAAAATTAGGGTTGTCAGAAATAATTAGGGTGCCGAGAAGAAAAATACCGTGCGCCGGAAAAAGTTCCCATGGGGAAAGACCAAAGGTTTTGGTCGAAAAAAGTCAGGCCAAAAAAGGTCAAAGGCCCAAAAAGGTTCAACGCCAGGTTAAAAATTTCGGGCTCAAAAAAAAGTAGGTGGGTCGAAGGTCAAGGTCAGTCAAGGTCAGTCAAGGTCAAAAAGGTCGGTAGGTGGTCAAGGTCATTTTCGTCCGGAATGTGGCTCCTACTACTCACCTCTAATCTGTTGTTGAAATTTTAGTTGTTAATTAATATAAAAACTTTCTCCAAATTTTCTTTTCTAGGTGTTATTTATATTAATAATATTGGCAGAGTTCTTAAGATTTATAGAGTGTCCGGTTCAGGTTTTGTGTGTAGACCAAGAAGATTCAATGAATTCAGTTTGTACAATCATATTTATGCTAATCAGTTCTTCTTCTATAAAAGTCTGTAGTTTCTCCAAACTATAACAACTGATTACAGTTGAGAGCAATGCAATTTTTGTAAATGCAGCCATGTTGACAATATCTGGTGTTCTTCTTGTTGAGAAGGCTAAGAGCCGATTACTATTATAATTTCTAGTAATGATTTTAATTTGGGTCGGAAGGTATCGGAATTTCCGTATTGTTTTTATTTATAATTTCTATAGAGTTATTTGTTGCATTATTATGATCAAAGTTCAATGCAACATTGTTTTTATTATTATTAAATTCATTTTCATTTATTACTACTACTTCAGGGTGAAAGGTCACTGTTTTGTTCTGTGACCTCAAATTTTCTCGGCTGACTCCAGATGGCATTGAGTGCAGCCGATTTAGGCATTTCCCGCCTGTGTTTTTGGCGCTTGGTTGGTATTCATTCCCCCTTGAGCATATAGTAGGGGATAGAGGGAGCATTCTTCATATTCACAGAGGTAGGCCTTGTGGAGGAAGCGTTGGTGGTAATAACAATAAGCATTGGTAATGTTATCAACAGTGTTGTTATTGTATCTTGATTTTCTGCCTAAACTCCGTCCTCGGCTCATATTTCTGTCTTCAGCTGTTTGCTTTCTTTCTTTCACGAGCAGCTCGACAGTGCCAGCCAGGTCTTTTATGGCTTTCATCATTTCTCCCAACTGGCTTGAGATCTTCTCATGATCGTGGCTGGTTGAGTTTTGTGGGCGTTCCTCTCTATATGAGGGACTCTATCTGCTTTGGTAGTCAGCGTCGAGTAAGCCTTTCCTCTCTCGCATTAGAT
Organism: Trachelipus rathkii; assembly: GCA_015478945.1. Classification (NCBI taxonomy): domain Eukaryota; kingdom Metazoa; phylum Arthropoda; class Malacostraca; order Isopoda; family Trachelipodidae; genus Trachelipus; species Trachelipus rathkii. The sequence continues at coordinate 17,680 of JABUQX010068418.1, read as the reverse complement.
TTACTTTCCCAAAAAAAATTTCATTCCTTGAGGGCTGAAAATTTTTTTTTTTCGTATAAAATTTTTAAATAAATCGTCGGCAACTCGGACCATTCTGTGTAGGTTTTTGTCTTCAGCCAGAGTATAGAGGCTCATCTGAACGTTTGTAGGAAGTTCTTCTAGAAACAGTTCGATGGCAAAGTTTGGGTTGTTTTCAACCAATAAATCGAAATTTCTACGCCCTAAGACGTCCTTCACTCTATTTAAATATTCGCTGGGGTGTTCATCTCGTTGCATTCCCTTTTTAAAGACTTCTCTGATTTGTTGTCTCGACGCTGGTAAATAGGTTTCTTCAATATCATCAATTGAGTAATTGATAGCATCTTCTTGCAACGAAAATGTATTTCGAAACCAGAGTATTTGGTAGAATTCCCGCCAAGAGGCGGACTCGTTCATGTGTGTCATCAATATGATTCAACTTGAAGACTGCATTCACAGCGCTCAGCCAGCTGATCACACCATAGGGATCGAAAGGAGGTAGTTGGCTGGAGGTCAGATGGCTATACTTTTTCAAGGGCGACTAGTATTCACGAAGGCGACTTGTTGTTATTGTTGTTGTTGTTGTTGTTCGTGATTTTGAAGTTTTCGGGGAGTCAAGTGGAGTCTCGTGGAGACAGAGCAGTTGGTGGGGAATTTGACTTTTTTCTTTCCCTTCCGTTGGCGGGAGAAACTTTAGCCCTATTTGACTTGGTTTTATGCGTTAGCTTCTTGGCAGCGACCATATTTTCACTTAACAAAGAGAGTTTTTGTTTACAAACTTGTAATGCCTATTTCCAACGGTCATTTGAAAGGTCAATGGGTTCTTACAGACCGTTTTGAATTTTAGGAGTCGCTTTGTGAATTTTGTTCGCTCGAACAGTTTGAGCAACGAATATTTTGTTTCACTTTTTCAAATTATTGGATTTTCTTCAATTAAGTTTTTAATACACAGTTTAATTTACGACACAGATCACAATTTGTTTAACACAAATAATATTTTAAGTTTTTCACACACACTTATTTATATTTAGAACAGGTTTAAATTCACAGTTATTTTTCACAATTTTTAACTCCAATTTGACGGTGATCAATTACAGGTAATTAAAACAATGTTAATACAAGGATGCGCCCATCAAAAGGCGGGTTTAACTAGTCACAAGGGGGTCCACCAAAATGTCTAAGCCGAGATACTCAAAGCCGATTAATTACTAAATATAAAATCATATTTGTGTGTCGCTGAATAGAGATCGGTCGTTTGATAGTTTTTAAACTGAATGGGAAAAGATAATTGACATGTGGAACAAGTCATCATAAATAATGCTCTGAATATATGATAAATAGGACAATAGATCGGCTGATAAATTAACTTTAACACACGTTAATTATAGCGCAAATAATATATGACCCTGTCACTAATATATTTGACCTTTATATCAAAGGATTTCGACACAAATCTTCAGCACGACCTCTTGCTAAGAAGGGCCGGCACACAATCTCGAGTTTTGGCTTGGCTTTGTCCCAGTCGGGCCCTGGCCAGTCACATTTGAATCTTTGGGCATCTCTCCCGCCTAAACGGCGGGGGGATGCTTTAACTGGGTTTTACCGACTGTTATGAGTTTGGTAGATTACAAGGGAATTATGTAGAGCGATCGCCAGTCATTGTTAAGAGATGTACGACGCGGTAGGTTTGCAAATTACCTCGTACATAGGTGCACACTCACTATGACATACATGCAAATGTTTACATAAGCGTCCCTACACATGTAAATTTCCATTCTATATATATATATATATATAATATTATATATATATATATATATATAATATATAGATAATATATATAATAATATATAATTATTATGTATATTATTATTATATATATATATAGTATATAATTATATATATATATATATAATATTCTATATATACATATTATAATATATATATATATATAACTATATATATGATAATATATATATATATATATATATATATAATATATATAATATATATATAATTATAATATATATATATATATATTATATATATATATATATGTATATATACTATATATATATATATTTATATATATATAGATATATTATATAATATTATATATATATATATTATAATATATATATATATTTATATACATATATATATATATATATATATACACGGTATAATATATTATATATATAGTTATATATATTATATATATATATATTATATATAATAATTATAATATATTATATATTATATATCATATATTATATATATAATATATATATTTTTATATAAGCATAGAGTTGGGTTCAAGTACAAGTACTTGGTAATTGTACTGGTACTTAAGTAACATTTTTTTGGCAGTACTGTTTACTCTGTGACTTTGTACATGTACTTGCAGTTTCTTAAAAGCCACTGTACTTGTACTATGTACTTGTACTTGAGGCCTTTTGACTTGTACTTGTGCTTGTACTTGCAAAGTACTTTTGGCATTTTTAACTTCCCAATATTTTTTATTTTCTCTTTATCATTTTCCTACGTAATCGATATTAATTATTTTTTATAAATGTATTCTAAATAAAATTTCCATTTATGATGTAAAGTATGTCATTATTTATATATAATATAATATAGATATATATATTTATATTATATATTATAATATATATTATATATATAATATATACTATATATATATATAATATTATATAAATACTTCATCATCATCAACCACCTTTTTCCCCCAAGACTGGGCCAAGGGTGCGTAACATTGTACCAGAAACCAGAAAAGTAGTAGAAGAAATGACGACACAAGTCGAAAAGAAAACTCACCTTACCTTCCCTTTCTATACCTTTTAGGCGAACTCGCCGCCACAGAAAACACCCTAGAGCTTCACGGTACCGCGACGGACCCGTCACATATGGCACTCGCAATGTGGAGTCAATGCCCTTGGCACCAGTGGGCCCAACCAATACCCTCACAAAACCCTGCCATTTACTCCTATTATGCACTTTTTTTTCTCGCCTCTGCCAAACTCACATTTCACTCCTCTAGACATTCTTTTGTGACTGAATCCACTTTTTCTTCGCTTTCCCAGCCGGTCGATTCCCAGCACACTCCACCACTATACATCCGCTTAACCAACCGACTATCATCATCTTTCCACATGACCAACTATCTCAAAAGATACTTTCATTTATTCTCTCCTTTATCCCTTTTTTAATACCATACAAACTCTGTAATACGTTTATTCCTCATTTGGTTATCAATTCTTCTCACACCTACACGCCCTAAGATGTCCATCTTGAACACATTTGTACTTGTAATCTATACCTCTTAGTCCAGACCATAGTCTTACTACTCATACATTAACACAGGTACACTTTAAATTCAGCCGCAAGAACTAGCGTATTCAAGACTTAGTTCTTTAACATCCACCAAGGATTTATTGCACCAGCCTCCTTTCCTGCAATTCACAGCTTACCTACTACACTCGGCATCATCTCGTTCCCTTTTCGTTCCAACATAATATATAATATATATATAATACTATATATATATCATACATATAATATATATATATATATAATATTACTATATATATATATATATATTAATATTATATATAATTACTATATATATATATATATTCCTAAAGATTTAAATCAGTCCACTGTGTTCCAGCTGCTCACATCTAGCATAACTACTACTACCGAGGACTGTCCTCACTCATAACCAAAACCTTACTCTAATCTAGGTTTACTTTCAAACCCATCCTTTTTACACACTCTTCAAAATCCCTCTACCAATCCTCTCAAACTCCTTCAGATTCACCTCACAATATATATTATATATATAGTATATATATATATTATATAATATATAATTCATATAGTATATATATTATATATATTATATATATATATATATATATATATATATATATATATATTATATATTATATATATCAATATATAGGGGAGTGGTTGATTCATGGAATTTGGAGTTCGTTATAATCAAAAACTTTATGGAGGGTATAAGTTCCTAGGAATTGGAGGAGGTCAATATTAGTCCCTTTATAAAAGGGTAAGGGGAAAAAGGTAACTGTTAAGTTGTTATAGGTGGGTAATGTAGTTTATAGAGTGTTGTAGGGAGATATATGTTGGTATTTTGGTCGAAAGAGTGCGTCGAATGAGTGAAGGACTGATTGGTGAAGGGAAGAATAGGGGCGTTTAGAAGGTAGAGGATGTGTGGATAAAATCTGTACATTGAAACAAAAGATTGGGATAATGAGGGAGAGGAGAAGAATGAAATCTTATTTAGGATTTATGGACATTTGGCAACAGGCGTTGGTAATAGGATACATAGGGAATCTATGGCACGGTGGTTAGTGATATGGTGTTGGTGGTTAAGCTTCTGATAGAATCAAAAGTATGATATGACAATAGGGAAGCATGTGTAAGAATAAATTAGAGTCGAAATGATTATTTTTAATATTAAAATAGCGGAGTGAGACAGGATTGTGGTATGTCTCTTAGCAAATCAATCCTGTATTATGGATAGGTTAGAAAGAGTTAGAGTAGGGTTGACAAGGATAGAGTCTAGAATAATAGGAGGAAGGGCATGAGAGTGGGAGGATCCCTACATTATTATCATGAGGATGAATTGGTTTTGATTATGGGCGAATCAGAGAGAGTTTGAGAAGGATATAGAGAGATTGGTCAGGTGAGTAAGAAAGGGTTTGAAAGTTAAACGTAGATAAAGAGTAAGGTTATGGTGCTGGAGTGAGGACAGACTGGCAGTGTGAAGTTTTGTGAGATGTGTGAGCAGTGGAAAAAGTGTTCTGAACTCTCAATATTTTTAGGGAATATATGCGCTTGACTGAACAAGGGATGCGGATGAGGCCCCCCCCCGCCCCGCCTGCGCGGGGACTGGCAGAGCGTGTCAGAAGGAATTTGTAAATGGCACAAGGTGGCTGGTGCAGTTGAAATCCGTTTTTCGTGATGTAAAGGGCTAAGTGGTGTGATGCGCTCAGGCGTCTTAGCATGGTATGTGATTGACCCTGTGTTAAGATAGTAGTGGGACTAATGGTCTGGAATAAGAGTATAGATCTTAAATTACAATGGGATCAGCATGGGGACACATCTTAGTGGCGTGTTAGGTGTGAAAGAAATGATAAATGAAGAATGAACGTATTAGAGAGTGTTTGCGTGTGGAGATTGGGGTAAATGAGAGAAAAATGAAAGTACGTTGATGGTTTGGTTCATGTGGAAAGATGGATGACAGACGGTCGGTTAAACGGGTGTGATAGTGGAAGTGTGTTTGGATCGACGCGGATGGGAGAGCAGAAGAAAAAGTGGAATGAGTCAGAAAAGGAATGCCTGGAAGAGAGAATGTGAGATTGGCAGAGGCGAGAAAAAGGTGCATACAGGACGGCAATGGGTGGGTTTTGTGAGAGGTGATTGTTGAGCCACCTGGGCAAGGAATGGAACCCCCCATTTGACGAGAGGTTCATTAGTGAGGTCCATCGCGGATCCCGTGAAGCTATAGGGTGGATTTTTCTGACGCGACGAGTTCTCACTTAATTGGTATAAAGGGGACGGTAGGCTGGGCTTTCTTTTGTAGCTGCTTCTTATTCTTCTACTATTTTTAAGTTTCCGGCTATATGTTACGCACCTTGCCTCCTGTCTTGGGGAGAAGTGTGGGTGGATGATGATGAGTGATGATGATGAATGAGTATATAGTATACTCTTATTATATATATAATAATATATATATAATATATATATATATATATATATATATATATATATATCGATTATATATATATATATGCAGCTTTCATAACGTACTTGTACTTGTACTTGTACTGTACTTGATACCATGTACTTGTACTTGTACTTGTACTTGAACAAATTCTAGATACTTGTACTTGTACTTGTACTGGCAGTTCGTACTTGTACTTGTACTTGTATCTGTACTTGAAAAATGTACTTGAACCCAACCCTGATATATACATATATATATTAGATAGTATTCATATATATTATCTTATATATATCTATATATATATATATATACAATAATATATATATATATATATATTATATATAATATATATATATATATATATGCTTATATATATATATATATAATAATGATATATATATATATATATAGTACTATAATATATATATAATATATATATATATACATAATAATAGTATATATATCATAACATATAAATTATTTATTAATATATATATATATATATATATATAGTATATATATATATATATATATATAGTATTATATTATACTACTATATATATTATATATATAGGCCAGAAGGTATATATATGTTAATAAATAATAATAATAATAATAAAAATAATAATAAAAATAATAATAATAATAATAATAATAATAAAAATAATAATAATAATAATAATAATAATAATAATAATAATAATAATAATAATAAACTTAATTATAAATATATCCATATAATAATAATAATAATAAGATAATATAATAATAATAATGAATAATAATGAACTATAAATAATAATAATGATAATAATAAAAATAATAATAATATAATAATACTTCTGAATTTTATAAAAAAAAAAATTATCCACCTTGCATCTTTTTTATGCTTCTTATAGATTTATGAAGTATAATGAAAACACTAAAATACAAGCAACACTCCAGATAGCTACATTTGTGATAGATGTGCCTGTAAAGAGTTATTTCAAGAAATTCTAGTTCCGTTAACTAATTCTAATTTTTTTTTAACATTCAAAAAGGGAAATTTATTTCAAGAATTTTATTTATAAATTTGCTTAAGATCAAATTTTTGTTTAATTAATGTTCCAATTATTTGTATATATTTTAAAAGCTAAAGCCATTACTGATTTTTTCTTTTAAAGTTCTTTCATTGAGGGTATCCATTATTTTTAAATTTCAAAAAAAATGTCTGCTACTTTAAGGATGTACTGGCATTATTTTTCCCAATGTAAAAGAGTGTCCGAGAATCATCTGGACAAGTTTCTCATTACATAAATATATCATGGACTAACCAGGAGTTTGACACAAGCATAATTGTGATGGTAATTATGAAGAAGGATATTCTGAAGCCAAGGAACGGAAAACGGTGGATCGTAGTGGAGTCCAAGTCCTTGACCACACATCTCCCGACTAATCATGTGATTTTTTTTCAATTGGGAATTCGTCAAAGACGTGCACAATACCCAGGTGACATACATTGCTGATTTAAATGCAAAAAACTCAGCTGCTATTCAACAAATTAATGTGGATATGCTGGTTCATACATGGCGGAATTTGGAATATCGAGTTCATTCCAGTTCGTTTTTTCATCCTTCAATAGTTATTTTCTCGTGTCACGTGGTCTTATTTTGAATATTGCTTAAATTAAGTGGTAAACATTTTTTTCTCAAGAGATATACTGATAAAAATGGCATTTGATCTAAGTAATTTTGCAAGTTTTTTTTTTAATGATTGTTGAGAAGGGGTAGAACCATATTCATTATTGTTGATATCTTGTGGATGAAGTGGACGAGTCATGTTTGAATTCATTGAGATGGAACATTCAAGATGATATTTGATCTGTAGTGAGTGATTACATAGCCCAGTCTTAAAGCGATCTTTGAGGCCAGAATCTTTGGCTGGCCCTCCTATTGCTAAGGTTAAGGGCAGCGTTTTGACCTACATGATTTATAATAAAATAAGTCAGTTTAATTGGAAAAGCAAATGTTGATAATCAGAAACGGAACAGTTTACGAAGGGAAGGTTCAAACTCTTGGGCACAAGTTTTGGGGACAGGATAGAATTATCTCTGTTTGGAGGTTGGGATTTTATATTAGATGTAAAGGATGGCTATGAGTTTGGAGTGGGGTATGGAGATGATGTTATTTAGTATGGTTCAGTTCAATTCTTGGTGGATAACAATGGCGCTAAGTCGATTGAATGCTCTAGGGTTTTGCATGAGGGGTGTGTGTTGTTTTTATTGCAGAAAGATGGGGCATGTATAAGAATTACGGATCTAAGTTGCATCTTGTTCAGATGGATAATCTCATAGGGGTGTGGTGGGTGTGAGAAGAATTAATAAATGAAGAACGAACGTGTTAGGAAGTGGTAATGAGAATGGCGTAAATGAGAGAACAGGCGATCATATGGAAAGGATGGTCGGTTGGTTCAAGAGGTTGTATAGTGGTGAGTTGAATAGGAGACCGAAGAAAAAGTGGATTAGAGTCATTAAAGGAATGTCTGTAGGAATGAATATGGGGAAAGGTGCATAATATAAGTGAATGACGGGTTTTGTGAGGAGGGTGGTATGCTTGTAGGTCTGGTTCAAATGAGCTTCATTGACAGGAGATATATCTATTGGGGTTCGTCACGATGCAGTCCAGTAGGGTTACTATTTATATTTTCGCACGATGACTCCTGGGGATGGTAGGGAGGTGAGTCGCTAACAGTACGTCCTGATACTATTCTGCCTGGTGTATGTTTGCGCATCTCATAACAATTAAATACAATATTGAAATACTTAATCTGAAAACCATTTTAAAAGAATTTGTCCAAGATGGAGAAAGCTTCAAAACCATCTGCAGGTTTGTAAAAATTTCAGTGGTTTATGTGTCTTCATGTAACATAAATAAATGAAACTTCTTCAGTTTCTGGTTAGGATTTTTATCATGAATGGCATTTATATTATCTAAATTGTGTATAATATATTTAAATACAAATTCACAGACTTCATACATTTTTGAAGTCACCCAGCTTTTACGATTTTTCGCTAAATTACAGGATATTTCAGGCATTTTTATATGTTTAGTAGTCGAGGAGGATCATTATGGCGTATATATATATATACTCTCTCTGCTGCTAACACTTGCCATAGCATATATACTGCTATATACTGCTCCTCTTCTGCTGCTGCCTGCTCTATATATATATATATATATAGACTCCCTTTAAAGAGCTAAATAAATGCTATCGCTGAATAAGCCTAACTACGTGAGAAGCCCTGCAGGCATCGGTGGCAACTAAGGCTCTCTAAGCGCGGTTGGCATTTTATTTTTAATTTTAATTTTAATTTTTATTTTATTTTTATGGGGCTCTAGCGGTGGGGACAGAGGCAATCCCATCGATCCCCCCGCTGAAGGTCGAGAAGGCTCTTTCTTTGAGATTTAATCTTGGGTATTCCTTTAGTTAAAAAACAACTCTGACGCTCGCGCTTGAAATAATCAATATCGATCGTTCGTTCTATATATATCCGGTTAACTTCCTTTTAAGGGACAAGTTCATATATATATATAACATACCTATCTCTACTCTATATACTCTGCTGCCTGCTGCTGCTACTATAACTGCTGCTCTACTATACTATATATATATAAAAGTTACAATATTCCGTTTTTTATCCTTCTGCTTTAAATTTCAATGGTTGGTCATCCCAGAAAAATACTGTGAGGACCGAATGACTTATGCCCAATTATTTCACATTCATGTAAAAATACCTAATAAAAACTGAGGCCACCACAGGGATTCTTCCTTTAAATGTCCATCTTACCTGAATGGGGTTTTGGATTATGTACCGTTACGCCGTGAGCAGGAAGGAGAGAGAATTATACACGCAGCTCAATGAAAAATAATCCTAAGAACAAAGGCACATTACGCCCCCTACAAATGCAGCTGCATCATGTCTCCGTGTGTTAATCACCGACACAACCCCATCCCATCGCCTCCCAAATCTCAGCCAAACTCAGGCTGGTTACTGTGAAACCTGTCTTGCATGTATTGCTACTCAAATGGTACAAAGCAGCCCTTTATACAATCTCCCGTCAAATATCAACTTATTCCCTGGTTTTAATCCAACGATGAAACTACTTGGTTCATCAACGCAAAAAACTTGGAAAACCTTTTTACCTTAGGAAGTTAGGACTACACCCATGGGTTCTCCAAACTCACACACGCAAGAGGACTGTCGCTTTGTCCCCTAATACTCCCACTACTACTCAAATTCCCGAAAAAAGATGTTCCAAAGCGCAAGAGAATCATCAAGCTAAGTATTCGTTAAATACAAAAGCAGGTACAAGCCAAAACATTAACTCTGGAGCGTCAAAAATGCAGCTCAGAAAGAAGACTTACTCTCTATAAGTCCTGTTCCCAAAGCAATGACTTCAGATTGGCTTGTCAAACAATCACAGCTATCAGACTACCAACCAATCAGCCCTCAGTTTGCAAGATTACTCTGAGATCCTCTATGTAATATCTCTCCACTTCCCAAAGGATTCTATATGAATATTAACGGATGAAATGAATAGCAACTCCCAAATAGAGCTTGATGTCACTCTCTTTCCCTATGCTTCCTGCCGGCGGCGAATGGAGAATTCAACGTAAACATACGCTGCGGTTCTGGATCTGGCGGGGGCCAGGGTCTCCTACAGAATCCGTGTCCATTTTTCCCAAAAATCTTTCACAATATGACTGCCGCCAATCATCAGTATCCAGCTTTCAACCCAACGAATCTATGTCGAGGAACCCAACCAATCGTACCTTTTCAAGAGGACACCTTTCTGGTGACAATTTCCTTCCCCATTTCAATGGAAACAATTCCTAAATCTTTCTTAGCTTCATTAGTACTGATATCGCTCCCATTCTTAAACATGAGCATTTAATAATAAGGACTTTGTTGAACTCAATTAATCTTACATTCATGGCGAAGCCCTTTAATACTCTGCAGCAGTATACAAATCTCTGCTGCATGAGATATTTCTTTACCACCAGGATTTGTTGCCCCCTCCTTGTTGAGCTTATCTCAATACTTCTCTCCATCTACCTCACTGCCACATAGAGAGACAATTGTCTCCAAAAAAGATATCCTCATAAGAGCCCATAACAAGCATAGCATGGCCACTTTCGCTTCAAATGTGGTGATCGTTGGCTAAACGTTCAACCGCCTTATCAAGTTGCATATGTTAGCAGGAAATTCCATTGTCATCGCACGACGTCTTTCAACCGATCGGAGTAATTCATAATATAGAATATAATTGGGGAGGGTCGGGAATACTCATTCACAAATCTGTTCCCTATTCTCCAGCCTCTTCAAACTAAGCTTCATGCAGCGGAAGCACGAATTCATTTGTCCTGACCTGACTTTACTTGATGCATGACTCCAGTGCTGAGTAGGGACGACTGATCTTTAGCAACTCCCTACCGGTTGTTATACTTGGAGATTCCCATATGGGGCGACTCTTTCACTCGTCTAAGTCCAAGTTCACTTGTAGATCTCTAACCCCCACCCTGAATACACAGGGCTCTACATATGTGAATGATACTCATACTTCTTCCTGTATTGTTGATATTTTCCTTTCGCTCCCATTTCCACCTCGCTTTGGTCCCGCTTTAGTATTTATACGACAGTGGTCAATACCCAATAACTTTAAATGAGCTTAGTGAGCCAAATACTAAAATCTAACTCCAGCTGGTGTTATGACCGAGTGGGGGTGAGGCTCCCTTTTATCGGGTCTCTCTCCCTTCAATAAGGGGTTCCTGACTGTTGATGATGCCTTTTTCACTTCCTCCAGCAAGTTGTCATCCTGGCAGCGAGGCTTGCATTCCCTCTCAGCAGGCGAGGGTGTCAGCCCCTTGGTGATTAGGATTACTAACAGAGAAGAAACTCTAGAGGTAGCCTGGGTACAAGTAGCTGCTGTTGAGATCTCGACGATGAATCCCCCAAGCTTACGTAAGCAATATTTTCAAACTTACCTTTGTTTGTCAGCTCTACAACTATCTCCTTACCCACAGTACTCCGTTACAGGCTTGATATTAACTGACACGATCTCCGTTCCTGCTGCTGTTGCAGATGCATTAGGTTATAGTTTTTGCCCCAGCCACTCAGATCTTTCCATCCTGAGCTATCACGAGTGGCTGCTACTCAGATTTTCAACAGCCCGAAGGAAAAATCTATAACCATCTTTGCTTTGTGCAAGAGTATCCAAACTGCTAGCAAGCAAAGATGGTGCTCTTGGCCCAGACATGATTTTGTCATTATTCTTCGTCATATCCATCCCTCGGCATCAGCGTTTTTGCTGAATCTGCATATTAGAGTCCGGATAAAATCCTCTTTTGAGAAATATAGCTTTTTGTATTCTATTATCCCCATACCTGGGAAAGATCCGAAGTTGACGGACAACAAAAGATCAATTTCGCTGACCTATCTGTAAATTAATGGAGAATGGTTTCCGAATTTTCCTTGTTCTGGGTAGCCAGGCTTTTCAAACCGGATTTGGTTTCCAGCTGCGACCATTAAAGAACTTGGACCATGACATCGACTTCTCAACTTGTGAATGTTCTTGGTGCCTTTTGACGAAAAAGCGTGGGAAGTGGGTTCTCGCACAACTCCATTAGCTGGTTTGGACAGCTCCCTCATTAGAATTTTCTGATAGATCCCAGTTGCTTTCTTCTTTCTGTCCAGGACACTTTTCTCTGGATGAAGAGTTCTGCAACGTAGTGTTCTAAGTGTATTGTTATTTGCTCTCGGATTTAATGACATCGTTACTTCTTTCCCAGCGACTGCTAATTTTTCTCTCTATGCTGATCACCTTGTGCTATATACAGCCAGTTCCAGGCTGCCTTTTTTCGAATGGCGACTTTAACTAACTATTGAGAATATTTTACAATGTGTAACTATCATGGCTTCTATTATGACAATCGTGGCTTGTCTTAATGCTTTTAAAAAAGTCTTCCAAACTTGATTCTTCCCGCGAACAACATTATATGGTTTGACCGTTCATGTAACTTCACAGGTTAAATTTCTAGGACTCATTCTAGATGAACACTTAGCATACGCACATTAAACTCCTGAAAACGACTTGTAATCGCATGCTTGACCTATTACGTCATCTTACTTCAAAATCTTTGGGTACTGATCGCAAGTCCCCTTTACGTCTCTATATCGCCCAAATCCGATCAAAGCTGGACTATGGCTGCGTAGTATATGGTCAGACCTTCCCAACTGTTATTACACCTTTTTAGATTCATCGATCTGTCATCGTCGTCCCCAGGTGAAGTTGAGATCAATTTGATTTTCTCTGAAGGTTATGCGCACATGTCTTTCTTTCAAACCTCAATACACCGTCTGCTCAGACACCGATTTTGCGAGAGATACCTCAAACGGTTAAAAAGCATGCTTAATTTCTTTTTAATATCTCTTTGCAAAGGTGCTGCCCTTTCTCTTATGACGAAGGGTATAAACCTTGGCTATTCCTTTGCTTTGTCCTGACCTTTCTCTCCAAATCTAGCCACCCCTGCTGCCTTGTCAAAGGCATCATTCCTGTCTCATTCCGTAGTTCACGGTGAATTTACTCCAGTGTTAATGAGGGAAAAAGAGAACAGAGTGGTGCCTGCTGATAACCACCAACCTCCCTCGTGGCTATTTTGCGTCAAAATTATGGCTATAATGATTCCCCTTTCTAGAATTCTATTTCTTAATCAAGACCACTCTTTTGCTATTTATGCAGATTCGCTCAGCGCGCTCTAGGCGCTTGAAACACCTTCTTCTAAAAACACAATAGTATCCGCTGTACAAAAATTCTTCGGATGCTCCACTCCCGTAAACATATCATTTTACGGACCCCTTTCTAAATGTCATGGATGCGACTGAAATCACCGATAGAGAGACCAAAATGGTCGCCTTTTCTTTTCGGAGCTTATCAAGGTACCTCCCAGAGACCATTCGACAAGGCCGCCTACAATCAACTGATTACTATCTTTCTCTCCGACAAGGCTTTCGATCTTATTGACAAGAGTGCTGGACGAATGATGGAAATATAAAGCCGAGCATTGGTGAGTGGTCTTTCTCCCACCGACGAAAGCTCTAGCACTATGTCGAATCAATTTGTTACATCACTCACAGCCACTATATGTCACGGGACGCTTCTCCCATGTGCAAATTTTGCCGTTGCTATACCCCCGCAATCTCTTCGCCATATCTTCATTGATTATCCCTAACTGGACCCCATTCGCCGTCATCGTTTTCCTTCTTTCTTTCCTTCCTAAACGGTTATCCCATATATTATCTTAATCTTCCCACTTTAGCAGTAACACTTATTTTGGCATTGATATTCTTAATAGAGGATTTAAATATTAGGACTATGTATTATAATGTAAGGATTTGTTTTATTTATTTTTTATTTATTTTTAACTAAATATTCATTTTGTCATTCAAATTTTCTTTGGCATTTAAAATATGTATACCCATGACCACACCCATGGAGTTGATTATTATTCAACCCGAGTGGCCCGCTTTCTTTGAAGGGTGGGCCCTGGCAACCTTGCAACATATATATATGTATATATAACTGCTATATAACCTTATATATATAACAACGCTGCTTTCTTGCTGCTGCTGCTATATATATATATATATATACCTTATATATGTAATATATAATATATATATATAATAATAATAATATATATATATATATGAACGAACGTTGACAATACAAAGTTTATATCTATAGATGGTGCAAAGGTGCATAGGCGCAACATTTGGGCGGACAGCGCGAGAAAATATGCACTATAGCCACTACTATAAACATGGGCAGAACATTTTTACCCTTAAAAGTTAGAACTTAGAGCGTGTGAGGCAAACTGATCATTCGAAGAGCAAAGAAATGTTTATATATATCTATTTTATATATATATATATGCTTTATACTCCTTCTATGCTGCTATATATAGCTTCAAATAACCCAATAATAGCATAATAATACATGTAGCTAGCAGCAATAGCACTTATATCTTCTTTAGCCAACCAACCACTGTATGCCAATAACTATGCCAATGTTGCCAAATCCCCTTCCCAGCGCCCAGCATGCTGCTGCTCTGCTCAGCTGCTATATAGCCAATAGCAGCCAACCAGCCTTAGCATGTAATAGCTCCCATAACTTATATATCTTTGCTGCTGCCAACATATATGTATAATATAGCATCTTCAACCAACAGCAGTAATATATATATATGCTTGCTATGCTACTGCTATATATATATATCTTCATAACGCTGCTGCTACCAATAATTCAATGCCAGCTTTGCAGTGACGGTTCTAAATATTTCAGCTTCTTGCAGCGCTTTGTTAGCTGAACCTCCTGAGGAAAACATAGACCATAAGCAGATAGCGGAGAAAAGGACGTTTCGACATTAGTTTACGGTGTTTAATTACAAAAATAAATGTGTTTTCTTCCTTATAAAAAGGCATGCTTTTATTATCGCACTAAGTTTACTTTGCAAAAAGCGAACATCCACCGGCCGCCGAAAAGTCGTGAGCACAAGTTTTTATGAGCCATGAGCTCTGTGAACAAAAAATATGAGCGCATAGGCGTGACGCAGGTGGCATGAACCATGGGCGCGGGCGCATTCAAAAGCGCAGGCGCGCCGGCTTCGGGGTGCAGCAGCAGCGCCAGACATCAGAAACGCAGCCAGCAGCCAGCTGCTGCGCCCAGCAGCAGCCAGCGCGCTGCGCCAGCTAGACGCTCATGTTGTTCTGTCAGCGTTGCCTTGCTGCCCGCCTTGCCAGCCCAGCAGCCTTGCAGCATGCCAGCGCCAGCTGCTACGCTGCCCCCATGCAGCAGCCAGCTGCTGCGCCTTAGCCAACCTTGCTGTATGTATATATATATATATATATAATAGCAACAACAATAACGCTCATAACTTGCTAACCAATACTTATATATATATATATATATATAACACCTTGCTGCTCTTCTTCGCTATACCAACCATAACTTATTTGAAATAACAACAACCAGCAATAGCAGCATAACGCTGCCTAACCATAACCAGCAGCAACAACCAGTATATACTGCTAACTGCTCTATAGTATATATATATACTACAAAAAGTGTCACAAAGAGTACACAATTTTGGAGAAATTGATGACTCGAGGTTGGTGAGTTGCTATATCATGAGTCGCCTTAGCATAACCTTACTTGCTGCTGCTTATATCTGCTATAGTATATGTATATATGTATATATGCTGCTGCTGCTATATATATATATATATATATAACTTATGCTCCAGCCAACCAGCATAATATGTATATATATACCGCTTATATATGTATAATAGCAATAATAATAATATATAACTATATATAACCAACAGCAACAACTATCTTTCAATAATAACATAACTGCTGTATAATATGGAAATGAAATAACTATATATAATAGTAGTATATATATCCAGCTATAACCAACAACAACTATATATATATATATATATGCTGCTAACCAGCATATATGTAACAATAACCAACATAATATTGCTATATGCTACTGCTCATAACATATAGCATACCTCGTATTTTTAATCTGAGGTTGAAATAAAATGAAAGCCGTTAATGACTTATTTAATCTAAGAGAAATTAAACAAACATCTTATTGGATAGAAGCCAATGAGGTTGCTTTTGGTCGACTTACACTGCCTCTGCAGTTTACTCTGTTCAAATATGTTAATTTGTTGGAGTGGCTTCAGTATGCTTATATTATTCCCAATCTTGAGTTTTTTGTTGACTTCTAGGTCTAGGTTAAGGATATGTTAGTTCTGTTATATTGACTTATACGGCCTTTGTATTATTTTAATCTTGTATTTTTCAAATTTATATTTATATATTAAATACATAAATTAATTAAAAAATAAAAATAAATAAAACACACTCTATAGGCATATTGCTTTCGTCGCAAATAGGCTCGTGACTGAGTTACGACTTGACCGACCTTGAGAACGACCTTCACTGCTACTCATATACCGACTTTCGGCGACTCGGTGACTCGATCATGCACATGTTGAATGTCGTCGCTGGCAAGAAACTGGTCATTTTGCGAAATATATATATATAACAACATATAACAACTTAGCTATATAACATATATATATATATATATTATATATACCTTATAATAACTTAACCCATATATATGCTGCTCTTAACCAGTAATAGCCAACCCTTAGCCAGCAGCCCTTGTATATAATATATGCCTTATGCTGCTGCTGCTCTGCTGCTGCTGCTGCAACGTTACCAGCCTTGCGTGTGTGCACACCATTAGATATTCATTACAATGACATGTTCTATTCTCTAGAAGTCTTACTTCCAGTTATATTCCATTTATTATTTAAACTTTACCATTATTATATATCTGGATTCTCTTCATTAGATATAGCTTAAATTCTGATTCTATTACCTGTTGTCTTATTTCTTTTGGATTTAGTATCATATTTATTCATTACTTTATGTCTCTTATATAGATTCCTTTATACATTATAATATTTGTAGCTCATTCTAATATATATTCTACTGGTTGCTTATTTTTGGTTATTATATAAATATATATGAACTAAATAGTATTATATCTTATATGTCTGTATATTCTTTCTATTAACATTGTTTCACCTATTGTTGTTCAGTTTGTATATTCTTTCTATTGTGTTTACCTTCCATTATTGTTTATATATATTTCTACAAGTACATAACAGTATATGTTTATTTTTTTCTTATTGTGTCTTAATCTTTTCTGATCTCTATTCCTCACAGCAATTCCTATATATTTCTTGAATATCTTTTC
>JABUQX010068417.1:27500-59689 GCA_015478945.1 Trachelipus rathkii | reverse complement strand
TATAAGTATGGTAGTACGAAAGGCTGGGCTCTATTCTTTTTAGATCTTTGATGTGTCATAATTTCTCTACTATACTTTTTGTTTCCGGTGCATATTGCACGCACCTTACCCTGCATATCTTTTTATGATTATAATGAATATTATATATATAATATATATATATATTATAGTATAATAATTTATTTAATATATAGTTAATATATTATCTATATATTAAAAATTTTTATATTAGTATATATAAATATATATATATAATATATATATATGATATATATATATATATTATATATAATTAATATTATATATTATATATATATATTATAATATATTAATATATATAATATATATATATATATATATATAATATAGATAATATATAATATATTATATATATATATATATTAAGATATTTGTTTAATCTTCAATAAGTAATAAATAGAATCGCAATTTGATATAAGATAAGTAAAAGAAATGAAAACATATAATTGAAGAAGGTAAAGAAGTTAACTGCATTCTTACTGGGATTTGAGAAATACACCTATAGTGCATATGCTTGCCGTGGGACAATATGCCGGGTGTACTCATTAATAATATTATATCACTTGAAGCTAATCTCTACAAGTACCAAAAACTTGGATTCATAAGAAATAGTTATATAAAGCAACCGAGTTCGGTCAAGGCGACTTTCTACATCAATAGTGTTCCAGCTGTACCTATTCTCTCGTTTCTTATATAATATTTAATAGAATATGCATGTTAATTAATTGACATATACTCGAATTTGATATATAAGATGTTTAAAATGAATAATGAAAATATTAAATTAAGAGGTAAAGAATTACTTGACTCACTTTACTGAGGATTTAGATACCTCAATCGCTAAGCTTATTGTACGCGTGATAAGGAAATATGCACCTCAGTGTGCTATTAAAACAATCATGAGCTACTTAATTCCACTCCATAAGTCAAAACAAACATTAGTAATTCAAGAACAGTTATATATAAGCAACCGAGTTTCCACGGTTCAAGGTCGACTTACCATAAGGATGTCCGCCTGTATTCACTAATATCGTATATCATCTCGTTTCATTAGTATTTTTAAGATAGTTTAAAATATATTTAGTAATAATAATTATTCGCAATTTGATAAGATGTTATAAGAAAAGAACATATAATGGTAAAGTGTAATAGAGAATTTAACTTGCCATTCTCTGGGATTGAACCATAACTGTGACATTATGCGCTGAGTGTAGGCATATGCCAGGTGCTATAATACTAACTTGAAGTCATAAATCCTACCAAAGCCAAAAACTTGGTGTGAATTCAATGAACAGTTATAAAGCAACCGAGTTCACCCGTTAATGATATGAGACTTCACCAGGTGGTCCTCAGTTACTCATGTCTCATATCTCACTCGTTTCTTTAATATTTTAAGATATGTAAATAATATGCATAATAATTTGACAATATTTGTATAGATTATTAAAGATAGTTAAATACTATATAATGAAAGGTTAAATAGAATTAACTGGCATTCTCTATGGGCTTGAACCATACTACGTGCATGTTGTAGTCGTGATAGTGACATATATGCTACACGGTATGCTAATTATATATTTCATAATGTAGACTATCCTTACTCACATTTTCAGGAAGTGGATAAACTTGGGATTTTAAGATCAGTTATATTTCTAAGCAAAACTTGAAAGTTGTGATACAATGTAGTAGAATTCCTCAAAGTATTACCATGACTATGTCTCACTATACTCTAGTTATCTATTTATATATTTTTAAGATGTTATAAATATTTGCATTAATAATGCAAATTTTAGAATTAAAGATGTTAAAGAGAATGAACATATAATATGAGAAGTAGTAAAGAATTAACTGTCTATACTCTGGGATTGAACATCACGCATGTTGTCGACTAGTGAAAGGACAATAGCCCGTGTGACTATAATACAACTGAGTACCTATATCCTCCAAGCCTAAAAACTTGAGATATTCAAGAACAGTTATAACTTACAGATGATCACTCATGAGTAGAATACGAACTAACATTAGATTTTTTTGCTAAACTAGGACCTGGGCTTGAATCCTCAAATTATTTATGCTTGGAGGTAATAGCTTAAAGTTGTATAAGCATACGTGGGCATTAATTGATTTACTACTCACCGCGGCAAACTAATGTCAGGTGGTTATTCAATCTCACAGAGAAGGCATGTTAAAATTCATTAAACTTCTCTGACTTAACTATGATGTCTTTTCTATTTAATACATCTTATCAATAAAAGTCCCATTATTTAATATGCAATTTTTAATCACATCTCATATAAAATATAAAGTAATCAGAGAGATAGGAAGGCTGTGACACACTAAGGTATTAAAGTTACGTGAGCCTTGATAGGGAACTCGGTTTGCTTATTATAACTGATTACTGAATATTACCATAGTTATTATTTTAGTGTACTTATGGTGAAGGTGCTTGCAGCAGTATATTCTTCTTTGGATAACAACCTTGGCAATATTTCTCACGGCGCAACATGCGGTCAAAATGTGGTCTCTCTATGATTCTGCTTCTCATTATGGTCATAGTCTCACTGTTTCATTTTCTTATTACTCTCTTCTGCATTTATTTGGCTTGTCTTTCTTTTTATTATTTGTCATTTCATAACTTATTCTCCTTATATACTCAAATATCAATACTTTATTGTCTCTGTCTCTCTCGTTGCTATATACATTGCAAATCTTATATAATTTTATACTATTACTTTATACACACTCTTACATTCTATATAATGAATGTATAATACGTAT
This sequence comes from Trachelipus rathkii, assembly GCA_015478945.1. Classification (NCBI taxonomy): domain Eukaryota; kingdom Metazoa; phylum Arthropoda; class Malacostraca; order Isopoda; family Trachelipodidae; genus Trachelipus; species Trachelipus rathkii. Next base: position 56,872 of record JABUQX010068417.1, on the reverse strand, counting down.
TGAGATGAATATTATGTGTTGAAGTAATTTTTAGGGGTTCATTTTATGGTACATCTCATGTAAGGTTATTTGTATCATGTGCCTTCGTGATTTCTGTGGAGATATAACTCGGGCTATAATTGATATACTATTAATGTATGAGTGCATGTTCTATAGTATAATCTTGTGAGAGGACTTTAGGATGGGTTTTATACGTGCTTCAGGCATTATTGTAATTATGTGTGGCATCACTATGTGAGGCATATGTGTCCTCGATACGACACTGATACTAACATGCTGATGTCTCATATCCTAATAAGATAATGGTACGTTTAAATTTACTTTACCTTCTTCTCATATATAATGTTTTATTTCTTTAACTCATATTATCAATTAGCTGGAGATTTCATAATTAATAAGTTTGTAAACATCTAAAATATTAAAGAACTGTAAGAGATAGGACAGGCTGGTACCACTGGTGAAGTCGTCCTTTGACGGGAACTTCGGTTGCTATTATATACTATTCTTTAGACATTCACTAAAGTTTTATTGCTTGGAGGCATATGACTCAGTTGTATAGTAACTCAGGGTAATATTGTCTCTACGCGTCAAAATACATTGACGTGGTTAATCTATATACATGAGTAATAAGGCAAGTTAATTCTTTACCTTCATCATTATATGTTCTTTCTTTAACACATCTTATCATAATTGACGATATATATTTTAATTAGCAATATTTTAACATCTATATAAATATAAAGTAAACGAGAGATTACGGAAACATAGGCTGGACACCTGGATTGAAAGTCGTCTGACGGGAACTCGGTTTGCATTTATAAACTGTTTTGAATATTCCAATGTATTTTTAGGTCCTTGGAGGTATAGCTCTAGTTGTATATATAGCCAACGGCATATTGTCCTCTAAGCTATGACGCAACTATGGCAGGTGGTTCAATCCCAGAGAAGCTAGTATTGCTTTATCTTTACCTTCTCATTATATGTTTCTTTCTTTAACTCAATATATATATATATATATTTATATAGTGAATAAATGATATTTCTTAATTACAATTAAAATAATAATATCTATAAATTATAAATATACTATATTTATATCTTTACGATTTGAAAATAATCAATTAGTGTCTCGTATATAATATTTATATTAGAAAAACATGTACAAAATAGACGAAATAAAATATTGAGTACTTGTAGCTGCAGCATAAGAAAGATGAAGATGAACAGATACATTATTTTATTTTATGTATTATTAAACTTAAACTTTTCATATATGTTTACAATATATATATTCATTTTTTATGTATGCCTGCTAATAATACGGCTACCTAACTATTATATTGTTGATGACTTAGTATTTTGAAATAACTATGTTATTAAACAAAAAGTACGTTATCGCACGATATTCGATAATAAATTTAATTATATCTCGATCCGATAATAACACTAGCTGGTAGATTGAAACAATGACGTCACACTGGAGCAATAACATCACATTGAAACAATGAAGTTCACTCATGTATTCAAAATGTAAAAAAAAAAATTTCGATCTTTGCGATATTATCTTTTTCTCTTCAGAATGATAACCCATTACTTCAATATATAGAGAATCAAATTTATATGTATATTATATTTTTTGCCAGTATATTTTACCTAATTATTATAGACTTCAACGTATAGGTGGAAGAACTTGAGGTGGAGAGAGGAGAGACTTATATCGATAGAAGGGCAGGACACGCAGGTATGAAACTGCTCTTATTGCGGTTGGCTTATAGGAAGTAGTGTTAAGATAGCAATATGCTAGTGTTATGGGTACAATATAGGTTATATTTTTTTTTTTATGGCTAATTTCTCTTTATTATTAATAGGGGGCCATTCAAACAAGAAAAGATATACAGTTCATGTTTGAGAAATTGCCTAAGAAATGAAATACAATATAAAAGATAACTCAGGATACTATAGGTAGTAAAAATATGCTGATCAATCACCTTAAATAGTATGAAATAGTCAATTAAGATAAAGATGAGACTCGAAATAATTTAATTAAAGATAGATAATAATAATAATAATAATAAATATTCATAATAAAGTAATATAAGTTAATAATTAGTACACTCATATTAAAGTAGTAAGTGAAAAACTCATAGTATATAAATAATTAATGTATTTAAATAATAATAATTAATAATATCTTCTTATTCCCTTCAAATCTACTCTCTATTTTTTATCTCCTCATATGAAATATATTATTGGGGGATTGATGGTGGCGTATAAATGTATCTTTCGTGAATAAATAATAGAAAATAAGCTGTTAGAAGAATATGTCAAAATGGCTATAAGTCGAAAAGAAACGCGAGTTTCTCCTTCTTATGTGTGTCAACTTGTTGAACCAATATCTATATAAAAATAATAAGGTCAGATGAAAACGATTCTCGTGCGCAAGAGCTCAAAACAAAATAGGACCCGCTAAGTGATGCTCCTTAACTTGTGCAACTCCTAAAAAACAGTTTCCACCGTCGATCGGGCATTATGTTCGTACTAATGGTACGTTAAATCGATGTACTTCGTTTCAGAATAATGTATAAGGTGAGATCATTGACTCTTGAACCTCCGGTGGGCCACAATCAACCTTATACCAATAATAATAATAAAAATATTCTATACTTCTATAGATAATAAGCTTTTCTCCAATTATTTTCTCCTATATTTGATGTCTAACTTATTAATCATCAAGGTATTCGCTTGCTTGACATATACTCATCTACTCTCTCGCATTCAGATCGAACATTGCGTTATTTGTTTTTATGACTCGATCCATTCTTTGTAAATATTCTTCGATCTTCTTTCGTCACATCTGAGATCCTGAAATTATACTCTCGCAATATCTAATACTACTCGACTACTATACATCCGCTTAACCAATTTATTCACGATCTATTTATATCACACTATAAAATTTTTACTCAGACATAAATCACATGTATTGACTATTGGTCAGAAACATACTTTTGTATATGCTTGTTTTTTTTCTGTTTATTTCTTTTTACCCTTTCTTCACACTACACAGCTCTCTAATACGTTGCTCGCCTTTGTATATATTATCAATTTCATTTTTCATAAACACATAGCAGCTGAATCCTCCGATAAGCATGGTTCTCATTTATGAACACATTGTAAACTCTTGCTTTAACACTTCTGATTTTTCTCATTGAAATATATTCTCACTAACTATATGTAACTGATAGCGTAATAACTATCAGGTTAACATTATCCATCTTCTTCCTTCATTTGTTAAGGAACCCTACGCGGCTACTTTGAAATCTATTCTATACGTGAACTTATTTCAATTAACACAGGTTAATCAAGACATACCTCAGTGTTTTTAATGTAACGCTGCTGATGTGTCTGGATCACGAGATTGATAAGATTATAGGTCCTTTTAAGCATCCAACCAAACTGATTTATATCTTCGCACAGGCGCACCTTCCTCGCCATTCACAGCTGATTCACCTTATCTACAGCCCTCTGCACATCCGTTCCCTTCTCATCCAACATATACGCTAATATTTAAACTCAGACTACTTGTTCCAGCTTGCTCAGCCATCGTGAATACTATCTTTCCTACACTCATGGATAGGCAAGTCTCTCAACTCCCAACCCATAACCCCTTGCACTTCTATTTATCGTTAGAGCTCATATTTCAAACCCTCGATATGTAGACATACAAATCCTCTTGCTAAATTCTCTTACCAATCCTTCTTAAACTCTTCTCACTTTCACGAATAGTGTGCACCACCACAAACCAAATCACGCGCATATAATAAGGTAGGATGACCTCCCTTCATTTCCAGTGCCTGCCCACATATGCTAACACCATTATACTCGCCACTTTGACTGACGCCCACCTCTAATTCCTTTCATAAACCCCATCCATATAAAAATTGAATAACAGGGAGACATGAACACAACCTGCCTCATCCGGCTGTATTAATACTTGTAAAATCCAATGCATCTTTTGAGCACTCATTTATCTTACACACTGCCCTATACCTATTCGTGCATACCATACTATTATTTGGATTTTCATTCATGTAAGCTCTTATTGCACAGCTCCCTACCATATACTCAGCATAAGACAACTGCCATATTCGGTCCCTATTTGGCCTATCTTACGTGCGCTTGTTGCAAATAATATATATAGTCGTTGCGAATAATAAATTATAATAATAATAATAATATAATAATAATATAATAATAATAATAATAATATATAATAATAATAATAATAAATATCAATAATAAATAAGTAAATACTATAAATAAAGGTAAATAATCAGTTAATAATAATCAGGAATGAACAAGTAAGAATGAAATGGAATAACTATTACAACTATTCATATAATAATAGATTATCACATAATAATAATAATAGATCATAATAATAATAATAATAATAATAATAATAATAATAATAAATAACGCCATAGGGAAAACGGTTGGAAAGATTATTAAATATAACCATTTTATCTTACTTAGGGTTAATGATTCTTTTGGAAGAACGTTTTACTCTTTTCGACTTGCTTGACACTCATCGACTTTTTACATTTTGAGCTTTTTCTCCTTATTCATACGGCTCTGTTTTAATGATTCTTTCACCAATTGTTTTCTTCTTTTTACTTTTCATAAGAATTAGCAATGTCTCTTCATTTTGGTAGTCTTATGGTGAAACTTTGTGCGGTTGGCTCACTAGCTATCCCCTTTGGATTATGATTCATCACTTTCATCATCCACTTCAGAGCAATCTGTTAACAAATAAGAAATTAGTTCATCGCATGAGGAAACAGAGGAACAAATTTTGTTTAATGTGTTAAATTGCTAATTAATGATGAATTGAAAATGATGCAATACCACTTAGTAAAAAAGTGATGTTATTACAAGAGAAGAAATTATTAAGAAATAATTTTCTCCCTGTTCTCACAACATATTTATTTATAGGGGCAGGAGGGGGGGATAGGGGGAAACATTTGTAGGAGAAATGTTTGTGTAATATGTGTTAAAATGTTTTTGGTGACCAACGGATTAACATTCAGATTATGTCAATTGAGAAAACCTACACTCAAAGTTGAAACAGTTTTACAATTCAAAATCATCAGTAGAAACGATCTTCAATCTTGTTGCTTTGAGAAGTTATGCAAAAAAATAAGTGTATCGAAATTTAAGAACTGCGAAAGGCATAAATTAAATTTTCTTTAAAGTATATGAATTACAAAAAGTTCTCAGCTTATGATATTACAAAAACATATATTGACAAATTATTCTTGACTATATATATCATAGTTCTAGCAATTAACAAATAAAAAAAGAAGAAGAAAAAAAAGTGAAAAGGTCATAAATAAAAATACTTCAAATTATTAAACAAACAAGAATAGCAAAACTATTTTACAGCAGATTTAAAAGAATTCCTCACCTGATTCATATCCTTCTTCATCTTTTTCGGAATCGGCGAAGCGTTCTAATTTTGAACCCGTTAGATCGTCTTTTAGTCCTAAAATAGTTCTGTAATGTATGTCTTCAACAGTTCGCTCTCCAACTTGTAATAAACTCATGTCTCTTTCAAAATCAATTACCTAGAAAATAAAAAAAAATTAGTGGATTAATTAAATTGCCATACAAAAGTTCCTAGCGATGTCACTCCGAAATGAACTATGGTAAATATTCCCCCCACCCCCTTCTTCCTTGGATAGGCTCCACCTTAATTAAGTACAATAATTAACGATCATCAAAAATGTTTTTCGAAGAATTAATTACAAATACATAAATATTTATCCTAATTATAGCAAACCAAGACAAAAGATGTAACTGTGTGCTTCAACGTTATGATGTGGTGGTGGTAATTAATTAAAGTGTTACAACTTGTTCTACCCTACATCATTCCCAAAATTATCAAATTAGTCAAATATAAAGACTTAAATTTTAATTAAAATTTTGAATTTAATGTACAAAATTTAGCGAAGAATTTAAAAGCAAGTCCTTTCTGACTCTCTCTTAATCTTACAAAACTTCAATTTAAAATATGGACGTTGTTATACGAAAAAAAAGGAACCAACCCACATAACATTAAAACTTAGGTATTAACCTCAAAAGTTTAAGTTAAACATACAAATGAAGGGAATAAGGATTGGTTCAAACAATTTTAATTCCTAGGGTAACTTATATGTAGGTCGGTACTATTTTGCAAAATTTAATATTGACTTTTACTACACTCTTAGTGATATTATTCAAAAACTTTTCTGCATAACTACGCTCATATTTCTTTATATCTAATTCTACCATTAGTCACCAATATTTCAGAGAAGCAACAATATTAATAATTCTTTCCAATTTACGGCTTATATATTTATAAAAAATAACTTTCCATCAAAGTTTATCTTAAGGAGCAGAACATCCAAAACCCACAACGCTTTAAACCTATTAAATCATAAAATTAATTTTTAATAAAATATTTAATTAGAAAAAAAAGTAAAGTAAGTGAAGTGAGTGAGTGAGTGAGTGAGTGAGTGAGTAGAGTAGAGTAGAGTAGAGTAGAGTAGAGTAGGTAGAGTAGAGTAGAGTAGAGTGATGAGTGAGTAGAGTAGAGTAGAGTGAGTGAAGTACCTGATCAAACGTTTTGGGAATATAAATGTTTTTAAATAATTCCTCTTCAAATTTTTCATTTTGGCTTAAATTAAAAGGATCTCTATGAGACGCCGCCTCTCGCAACACGTCTAAACGTTCTTCTCTATTATCTTCAGTAATGATGGGATCAACAACATAATCAAATAACTCTTTTAAAGTCATCGTTGGAACACCTTTTTTTCTGAAAAAATCTGGAAAAAATATATATATTATTATATATATATATATATTATATATATATATATATATATAATTATATATATATATTATATATATATCGCAATATAAGAAAATAGGTGTTATAAAAGATGTATTCTTTCGAGTTTGCTTTGAGCATAACTACGTCATTGTGTTTACTTACTAATATATATATAATTTATACATATATAATAAATCAAATTATTATTTACTAAATAGGGATGATACTATATATAAGATAATATATATAATATAAATTTATCCAGAGCGACAATAAAAGCTATTAAATAATAGCCATAATGTCTTTATAAATAGTTTAGTTGATAAAGTTTTATAGTTGAAATAAATTAAATAAAAATAATTTATTATAGAGACTTCTTTATAATATTATATCAATTAGATAATTAATATATATATAGTATTTATAAATATATATTCAACATTCTGATATATATAATCATATATAATAATTGACATGTTAATTTATTGGCTACTATTAAATATTAATTGAAATCATACTAGTGTATTCTTTTCTTTTCTTTAGTTTTTTATATTTATTTATTTTATTTTTAGAATTTATTATTTTTATTTTTTATATTTTTTTTTTTTTTATATATTTTTTTTTTTTATTATTTTTTTTTGGGAAAGAATAGATTATTTTTAACCTTAATAAATATAAAAAATAATAATATTAATAATTAATACGTATATATATATATATATATTTATATATTATATGAAAATATGAAGTAAATAATATAATAAATATAAACATTAATAATCAAATATAATTGCATTTTTTTGGCCTATTATATAAACATAATATTATAATTATTTTTAAAATAATAATATATATATATATAGGGTACTATATATTACCTTATAGTATATATATATATATATATATAGAGTATAATATATACACCTATAAGTATTTTTTTTTTTATTTAAAGATTAATATATATATATATATATATTTAATTATATATATAATATATATCTATATGAATAAATATATCTAAATATTTAAATTAAATAATTATTTTATATAGTACACACTTCTTCGTACTTCCAGTTAATATATATATATATATATATATATATTATTTATATTATTATAAATATATATATTATCATTAATTATAATATATATATATAATATGGATAGAATATATAGATAATTTATAGATTTTTAAAATTATATAATATTTTTTATTTTTTTATATTTTTTTTTTTATATACTTATAAAAAATATATAGTATAATGATTATATAATATTAAGTACTATGATATATATATATATATACTTTATATAATATATATATTATATATATTACTCATACTCCCAAAAAGTAAAATTTTACCTTGAATATCCATGAACGACTGAGTAATGAGTAGATCCTCCTCGTAGACATATACAAGTGGGGGTAGCTATTACCTAGCTACATAATCCCATGACTAGTATTTAACCAGATTTATAAACGTTTTTGCGATGCAGGTAATAGGTCAGGAGTGGCCATCCCGTGGCGCATGCGCCAAACGTGGCGCATTGGATGATTAAAAGTGGCGCATCGCACGAGCTAGTTTTGTATATTTTTATATTTTAACCTGGGCTACGCTCAGCCTATTCTTACGAGAATTTATTTACTTTCACAACTAAAATTTCATTTTAAATTTCCAGAAAGTTTGTTTATGTGCAGATAAAAGAAGTATGTAGAACAAATATCACAAATGTTATTGTTATTATATGATAGGAACGTCCTTCAGCGAAAACCGTTTTATGCATAGTTTGTTGTAAGTACCTTCCTTTCACATACTAAAGATAGACATGATCTTAATAGACCTATAAACACAGCATTCAAACTTAACCATAGAAAAAAAAGAAGCTTGTTCTTCATGCGTCCTGAGTCACGAAAAGAATATGTGACTAAGAAAAGGAAGAAATCAGAAGAAGACAAATATTTTTTTGCTAAAGTAGGTGGTGAAGACTTGGCGATGACAGAAGCGTCATATGAAATTGCTTTAGCATTGGGGGCGAAAAAAAAAAGAGAAACACATTTTTCTAGGCGGGAAGAAATTTTTTTAAGCTCTTGTCTCAAATATTAATAGCACGCCATCGTTGTTAAAATAAAGGTATTGGAAAAAGGAAAAGTGCAGACGAAAAATTCATTATGAAAGGCGACACAGTTACGAGACGTATGAGGAACGTCTCGGAATGCGTTAATTTCAGCAGCTGGAAGATCTTGTCATAGTCTTGTACTTTCTTTTCTCTAGCTTTTGATGAATCTACGGACATATGTGATGCATTTTTATAAGAGGAATCGATGATAATTTTAATGTCCCTGAAGAACTTGCCAGTCTGGAGTCATTGCATGGTAAAACAAAAGGATCAGACATATTTGAAAAGGTAAAATCATGCCAAGAAAATCTAAAATTAGATTATAGCAAACTCATCAGCGAGCGCTGTAGTACTGACGGGCGGCCGTCAAATGATAGACTACAGTCAAATGAGAATTTTTGAAATCATCCACAATACATAAAAATATTCGACTAAGCATTTTATCACCAAAGGCACTGTGTGCAAAAACTTTTAAATATGCAGCATGTTATGCTACCGGTTGTTAAATGTGTGAATAAAATTAGAGCAAGAGCATTAAACAGACGAGAATTCAGATAAAATACTGTGAATTTGAATACTGTGATTTGGAATATGGTGAACTTGTCCTTTATTGCGAGGTGCGCTGGCTTTCAAAAGGACAGGTTCTGAGTAGATTATTTGGAAAATGAAAAAATGCGCTGTACTTCTAATTTTTAGACACGAAAATGAGCTACCTGATGAAAGCACGAACCCTATTATTTGAACAAGCAACTGGCTAATTAACGCATTGGATATGTTTAATTGATATTCATCGATCTCAGAATCTAAATTTTAAAATGACTACAAGGCAAGTCAAAATAAAATTTATTTCTAGTTTAATTGATCAAGCTGTAGCATCGGCTGTTCTTTAAAAATCTCTTATGTTCGTCAGTTACGAGGAAAATGATAGGATTTGAGTCAATTTCCACACCTGAAAGAGCAGAGTGTATGTGCTCTGGGATAATAGCAATTTGACAAAATATATTGAAAAAATCGAGATAATTGCAAGGGTCATTTGAAAGTCGTTTTTCATGATTTCGCTAAAGAAGAAAACTGCATGCTAGCATTTGTAAACCCATTTTCGCTTAGTGAAAAAAACGTAATACAGATGCCTAGTAACATACAAATGGAACTGATTGATTGAAAAACAAATTCATTATTTAAAATGAAATTTGATGAGCTTTTTCCAGATCAAAACGATTCTGACAATTAATTTCTAGAGTTCATTACCCTGTGAACATTTCCCGGAGCTAAAGAAAATTTGCAAAAAGTTATATATGTCGTTTTGAAATAACATACAGATGTGAACAAGCATTTTCATCCATGAAATTGATTAAATAAGCAAAATAAGGCGCGAATAATTGTGATTGCTATAATTTGAAGAATTCTTTGTGCTCTCAAGTATACGAAATTTTAACACCAAAATTGAAAGACTAGACGAAATCCAAACGGCTCAAAAGTCCATAATGTCAGTAATGTTGTCCTGTAATAGATATTTTCGTCTCTTACACATAACAATACATTAAAATAATCAATCACTTTACAATAAAATGTTAAATTATGTCTTATTGATGAGTTCGTATGGCGCAATCTTGAACTCGTCTATGAAAAAATTGGCGCATGGTATGCAAAAGGTTGGCCACCCTGGGTCTAGCACTACATCGGTTTATGCATGGCGTGGTGTTCTATACCTAGTTTTTACGTTTGCTTACAGTTGTGTATGGGCATGTTTTTCTAATCCACGTTTACGCTTTTTGCAATGCAGGTAAATATTGAACAGCGGTACGCTTATCAAATTCTGTGTAAACGTAACAAGTTTGCCACTGAAACATTTGCCTTCTTTAACGAAGCTTATGGGGATGCCACTTCCTACGAAGAACTATGGTTTTTTAAAGTGGCACACAAGGCCTTTCAAAGAGGCAAAAAAATGTTTGAAGACGACCTCGTTGTGGAAGACCAATCTCGTCCACAAACGGTGAAAATGTGGACAGTTGTTAGAAGCTCGTGATGGAAAGCAGACAGCCGGTTCAGTGCGCCTCAATTATAGAATTCCTGGCGAAGAAAGAAGAACATTCAAGTACTTCCAAATCTTCCATACAGCCCAGATCTAGCTTCCGTGCGATTTCTACCTTTTTCCTAAGTTGAAAATGAAGTTGGGGTATCATTTTTTGAACGATGGAAAATAGTAACTGTAACACGTGACTAACACACTTCAAGGAAAATGATTCCGGTAACTTCAAGTAAATGAAAAGGTGGAAGAAACGGTTGGAACTCGCTGCGTAACCTCCACGTGGTCATAACCTTCAAAGGAGATAACTTGTAATTTCCAGGTAAGATTCAATACATTCATTAAATACGACATCAGTACACTTACGTTTGGGACATTATATATATATAATATCTATATATATAGTATATATTATATATATATATATATATAATTATATATTATATATATATATAGTATATATATATATATATATATATATATATATATACTATATAATATATATTATAATAATATAATAGTTATTATATAATATATATATATATATATAATATATATATCTATATATATATATAATATATATATATATATATCATATATATTATACATGAATTTACTTGAAGAAAAATAATAGAATATAACACAAAAATAAATATAATATAAGGAAAAATAGTATATACATATATATTATATATTATATATAGGACTGTATCATATATCATATAGTAATATATAGGTATATATATATATATATAGGGGTTAATATTTCTTTGTATTTTCACTTGAAGAAAAACTATGTTCCCACAATATATGAGTTCAAGTCTTACAATTTTGTCGAAATGACATGAAAAAATTATACAAAGATGGGTAATTATAAAAATTAAAGCGACAAAGGATTAATAATTATATAAAAAAGAAAATAAAAAATTTTTATGAATGAAATATTTATTACGGTTTAATACGGGCTAACTTACGCATAAAATATACCTTCACTGTGTAAATTTATTTTACTTATCCGATATTAAACAGATTTGCATTATCAAAAAACACAAATCCAACTTATGCTGCAATGTTTAAGAGGGAATTAGCTCAATGGGTGACAGGCGTTATGGATATGTTTAAGTTAGGTTAGGTTAAGTTAAGTTTTGTTGGTTCGTTAGAGAAACTAACCAGATTTTTTTTTTTTTTTTTTTTTTTACAAAGTCAAGATTAATTTACAAATGTCAATCATTTGACCTGTCAAACCATTTGCACCTGTCAAACCCATTTGGTTACTCATCTTCATTTACGACTAGAAAATCATAAGATCGTATAATAAACAGAAACTGCGAATAAATATATAAATTTATAAATAAAAATATTTTTTTAAAAAAATCATACAACGACGGAGACATTAACATATTTATACAACTGAGTATAAATAAATAATGACCAAAGAGTGTCGAACAAATTAAAAAGTTCACAGCTTCAACAAAATTCTCAAACATTGAAAAAAATCCAAATACTACGTCATATTTCTTCATGAAAACTTAAAATATTTTACCTGTAATATTGGAACAATCTTTTCTTAAGAATTCAAGGGAATGTGGATGATCAGGAGTTACAGATTGTGATACATCAATTATAAATGCTTTTCCATTATGATATCTGAAAATAATATATATTATAAAATATATATATATATATATAATATATATATATATATATATATATATTATATATAGTATTAATATTATATAGTTATATATATATATATATATATATATATATATATATATAATATATAATATAATATGATATAGTATATTATATATATAATATAATATATATATATATATTATATATATATTATAATATATATATATTTATATATATATATTATATATATATATAATATATATATATTATATATAATATATATATACTAATAATATATATATATTATATATATTATATCTATATCTATTTTTTATATATATGATATTATATATATATATTATATTATATATTATATACTATATATTAATATATATATATATATATATATATATATATATATATATAAATTATATATATATATATAATTAAATATATATATTATATATATATTATATATATATATATGGAGATAAGTGGAGGGTGCCCTACCTATTATATGCGGATGATTTGGTTCTGTGTGGTGGCGAATCTGAAGAGAGTTTGAGAGGATTGGTAGAGAGATTTGGCAGAGTGTGTTAAAAGGAGAGGCTTGAAAGTAAACGTGGATAAGAGTAAGGTTATGGGTTGTGAGTGGAGGAGAGTCCTCAGTGTGAAGTTATGTTAGATGGTGAGACAACCTGGAACAAGTATCTGAGTTTAAATATTAGGATATATGTTGGATGAGAAGGGAACGGATGATGCAGAGTGTTAGTAGGAAAGTTGTGGAATGCAGGAAGGTGGCTGGGTGCAATTAAATCGTGAATGTAAAGGGACAAGTATTGAGTGTGCTCGGGTAATGTTTGTTACTGTGTTACTTGTTAGTAAAGTGAGCTTATGGTCTGAATAAGAGGATAGATCTACAACGTTCAATGTTGTTCCAGAAATCACAATCTTAGGTGTGCTGGTGTGGAGAAAATGTGATAAAAATTGAGAAATGAACTATATTTAAGAAAGAGTTGTGTGGTGTGAAAGAAAGGGGTCAATTGAGAGACATAAATGGAAAGTATGGTTGAGATGGTTTTGGTCATATGGAAAGGTTTAATGAATGGCTAATCGTGGTTTGGTTTAAGCGGATGTATTTGTGGCGAGTGTGCTGGGAACCCGAAGAAAAAGTGGATTGAGTCGGTAAACGAATGTTTTAAGGAAAGGAGAGAAATGTGCGTTTGGTAGAGGCGAGATATGAAAGGCTGTATACAGGAGTGAAGGCAGGGTTTTTGTAAGGGGGTATGGTTGGTGGCCCCACCTGGGCCAGGATGAGCGCCTTACTTGACGATTTACCATAGTGAGAGGTCCCGTCGCGGTCCCATGAAGCTCTAGGGTGGATTTTTTTGACTGCAACGAGTTCTCACTAATTAATGGTACAGAGGGGGCGGTAAGGCTAGGCTTTTTTTTCACCTTGAGTCAAATTTTTATATGGTTTTCCTCTTTCCGATGCAAGCTACGCACCTTACTCCCAATCTTGGGAATAAAAAGGAAGATGAAGAGCAGAACGAAGAAGTAGATATATTAAATATTCTGATTATATTCCTGGTGGGTAATGGGTCGGACGGCCCACATTTGGTGGAAAAACGAAAGGGCAAGTCCGAATCAAAAGGGATATACGTTCCGATACACGGTGTTTCAAAGCGTGCTAGCTAAAGGGGGTAGAAAAAATACAAGAAAGAGTAGTATTCCAAACTTTACCAGTTGTATATTTGAAAATGAGCATAGCAGTTAATTTTGGTTATGATAAGTTTTGTTAAGTATACACAGACAATCTATGTATACTTAACAAAACTTATCATAACCTTACAGATTTTTCGAACCTTTATTATTATTATTATTATTATTATTATTATTATTATTATTATTATTATTATTATTATTATTATTATTATTATTATTATTTATTAATTATACTTACAGCAAATTGAATTCTGACAAGTCTGCATGTACCATTTTACATTTACGATACATAATCCAAATATAATTTACTAAATCCATGTATAATTCTCTGGCTTTAGATTCACTTATGTCTGCATCCTGAATTAAAAAAAAAAGCTCTTCATACATCTTGACAAGTTTAATATTTGCAATAAAACTAAATATTCACTATTCTTAACAAAAACTAAGTAAGCACTATTCGTAACAAAGCTAAGAATTCACTATTCATAACAAAACTATGTATTCACTATTCGAAACAAAACCAAGTATTGACAATTAATAATCAAACCAAATATTTACTATTCCTACCAATTCTAAGTATTCACTATTCATGACGAAATTAAGCATTCATTATTCTCAACAAACCAATATATTCAGTTTTCGTAACAAAACTAAGTATTCACCATTTGTAGCAAAACGAAATGTTCACATAAGAGTAATAATTTATAAGCTATTTTCTTACCTTCAATCTTGGTGCTGGCATGGAGTCTGTGCCCAAATAATCCATAACAAGAACATGAGATCTTAAAATTATAGGTTTAGGAACAGGCAATCCTTCGCTGTGAAGTTTACACAAATTACTCATTTCCTTCTCAGCCCAAGTTTGAACCATTTTTCTTGGATTCTTCTTCCCATATCCATGACGAAATCTGGTTAAAGAAAATAAACCATGAAACCACCATTACATTAATATTTTGATTAAAATTAATAAGGTCTTCAACAACACGTGCGTGCGGAATGCGGCAGGGATGTGCTATGTCTACTTGGTTATTTAATTTGTATATGGATGAGGTGATGAAAGAATTAGAGGTAGGGGTTAGGCAAAGGTGTTAGAAGAATGGAAGAGAGTAGAGGGTGCCCTGTTTATTGTAAGCGGATGATTTGGTTTTGTGTGGCGAATAAGAAGAGAGTTTGAGAGCATTGGTAGAGGGGTTTGGCAGGATGTGTAAAAGGAGAGGTTTGAAAGTAAACGTAGATAAGAGTAAAGTTATAGTAGTGAGTGAGGAGAGTCCCCGGAGTGAAGTCACGTTAGATGGTGAACAATTGGAACACGTATCTGAGTTTAAATATTTATGATATAAGTTGGATGAAATAGAACAAATGATGCAGAGTGCAGTAGGAAAGTTGTTAGTGCAATTACGTAATTGGTGGATACAGAGGGACTACGTCTTGAGTCCCCTAGGGTTTTGCGTAAGGGTATGCTGTTACCTGTGCTAATGTATAGTAGTGAAACTATGGTCTATAATTAGAGCTATAGATCTAAGGAACAATGTGTTCAGATGGACATTCTTAGGGGCGTGTTAGGTGCGAGAAGAATTGATGAAATGAGGAATGAACGTATAAGGGAGTCGAGTGGTGTGAAGAAAGGTATAATGAGAGAATAAACGAGAGTACATTGAGATGGTTCGGTAATTTGAAAAGGATGGATGATAGTTGGTTGGTTAAGCGGGTGGTGAGTGTGTTGGGAATCGACCGGCCAGTAAAGGAATGTCTGAAGGAAAAGGAGTGCGAGTTTGGCGGAGGCGTGAAGAAAGGTAATAGGAGTGAATGACGGGGTGTTGTGAGGGTGTGTGGTTGTGGGCCATGCCCAGGAGATGAATCCCATATTGACGAGATAACACAGTGAGGGTTTGTCGCAGTCTCGTGAAGCCATGGTGGATTTTTATGATTATGACAAGTTCTCACTTAAGAGTATGGAGGGGACGGTAATTGGGAGGGGGGGCGTCTCTCTTTTCAACTTGCATCATATTCTGCTACTACTTTTCTGTTTCCAGTGTATGCTGCGCACCTCACCCCCAATCTGGAGAATGTAGGTAGAAGATAATAAAAAATAATAATAAATGAAATAAAGACTTACTTAAAATCCCCAGATACATATTTATCTCTGTCTTTGAAAACAAGAATAGATGTCTTATAAATTTTAACAGCGTAACTTCTCTCACTCAATTCTCCAGCAATCTCTGCTATAGCATTTTTCCCTCCAGGGTTAACAATTTCATGACCAACAGCATGATAAACATTTGCTTCTTTTCCCGTTGAAATGCAACCATTTATCTACACATAGAATAATAATAATAATAATAATAATAATAATAATAATAATAATAATATAGATAAATAATAATATATAATAATAATAATAATAATAATAATAATAATAATAATAATAATTTTTCAGTCAATGTACAAAACGGCTCACAAAGAAGCGGCCACACTGGGTTGAATAATCAACACCATGGGTGGGTTCAGCATGTTCTTACATATTTTAAATATCAAGGAAAATTTAAATGGCGAAATGAATATTCAGACAAAAATAAAAACTAATAAAATTATATCTTAACTATAAATAGTCCTAATCTACAATAACAAAATCATGTTGAAAGAATAAATTCACTTCTTGGAGAACAAGAATTAGAGTTACTGCTAAAAATGGGAAGATTCAGATAAGAATGGAAATCTTTAAGATAGGTGTGGTCGGTCGGCTTCTGAATTTGGAATCAAAAGTATGTATGACAATAATAGTGAAGCTGGTGTAAGAATAAATGGAGTCGCAAGTAATTGGTTTAATATTACTAGCAGGGTGAGTGAGGGAGGGATGCGTCCCTTGGTTATTTTTAATTTGCAACTATGGGTGGGGTTATGAAAGAATTAGAAGTGGGAGTGGCAGGGGAAGGTGTTAGAATGATGGAGAATGGAAGGGAGTGGAGGGTGTCCTGCTTATAGCAAGCGGATGATTTTGTTTTGTGTGACGAATGTGTAGAGAGAGTCTGAAAGGTTTGGTAAAAGGGTTTTGACAAGGTGTACAAAAAGGGCTTTGAAAGTAAATGTAGACAAGAGTAAGGTTATGGTAGTGAGTGAAGAGAGCCCGAGGTGTGGTCATGTTGGATGGTGAGCAACTGGTTACAGTATTGAGTTTAAATATTTAAAGGATATAGACGGCGCTTTTAAAAGCAAAAAGGATGATGCAAAGTGTAGTAGGATAGTTGTGAATGGTAGGAAGGTGACTGGTGCAAATAAATCCTTAGTGGATACAAAGGGACTAAGTCTGGAGTGCGTTAGGGTTTTTATTGCATGAGGGTAGGTTGTTACCTGCAAAGATGTATAGTTATGAAACTATGGTATGGAATAAGATATATAGATCTAAGGTACACAATGTGTTCAGATGGTCAATCTTATGGGCATGTTAGGTGTGAGAAGAATTGATAAAATGAGAAATGAATGCATTAGGGAGCTGTGTGGTGTGAAGAAAGGCGTAAATGAGAGAATAAACGAGAGTGCATTAAGATGATTTGGTCATTTGGAAAGAATGGATAATAATCTTTTGGTTAAACGGATGTATAGTGTGAGTGTGCTGGGAATCGACCGTCTGAGAGACCGAAGAAAAAGTGGATTGGGTTAGTAAAGGAATGCCTGAAGGAAAGGAATGTGTTTACTGCGACGAGCTCTCACTTAAGGGAATGGAGGGGATGGAAGGGGGGGTATTCCTTTCGACTTACGTCATGCTCATCTTCTTAACTAATCTATTTTCAGTGCATATTAGGCACCCCTACCTCACATCTAGTAGGAAGAGAAGGAAGAAGAAGAAGATATAAATTTTTACAGAATTACATTGTCTAACCTTTGTAACAATTTTCCTACTGAGAAGTTTAAAAAGAATCAATCTAGTCTTTGGATCCAAAACTTGCTCAACTGTTGCTCTTTCTGTCTTGTCCCTAACTCTGGATCTGTATGGATGAACAAGATAATTTATAAGAGAATATAAAATTTAATGGATACTTACTGCAACTTTTAATGAAGCCTATGACAAAAATATACAAAAACATACAGTGACAAACAAAGTCAGAAATGCACACTCAATCTTTGGATCAGCCTCCCTAAATGTATGGGATAACAGCATTTCTAGTTCTAGCAATGAAATTCTATCTACGCATTTTAGCATTCTATCGCCGTCATTGGCTTCTAAACAGTGCTAATATCACAATATAAAACATAGGTAAAACATTTAATATGTAAAGTAGAAGCAGTAGTAGTGATGATCATCCATCAATATGATAATCCAAACAAAAATAGCTAAAATCTTTTAATAGCTTTTTTTCTTTACTATTTAATAAGTAAATACAAAAAAAAAATCTTTTCATTAACAAATAAATTCTCAAATAAGTAAAAAAAAAATTTTTTTAATGCATCAGATAAATAAAAATTCCAATTTATTTAATAATCCTATAATTAAAAAAAATACTCGACTAAAGAGAAGAGTACATACCTATCAGCATATTCTCTTCTTTCTTTTCCATCTACCTTATTCGTAACATTTGAACTCAAGCCTTCATACTTTCCCAAATGAATTTTGCCTTCATAATTTTTCATTAATTTGAAGCTCGGCTGATATTTTTCTACCTGAAAAAATAATTCACATTACTGAAGGGAAAATCAGAAACTCAGTTCTCAGCTCACTCAGTGAAGCTTGCTGAATTTACAACTACACCAACTACACCAACAACAACAACAACTAAAAATCTACTATCTACACTATTTTTTAATATAATTTCTGATCATTCATAACAAAGAGCTTTCGGACACATTAATACTTTATATTTAGCAATTTTAGATCCCGGTTTTATTACAGGTTCTTTAAAAATTAACAAAAATTTCAAAATCTCTCGGATCTTATTTCAATAACTATGCAACATTAAGAGATAAAATAAAGTATAACACCATAAACTATGATTAGTAAGGAAATACTTTTTGTTTCATTATTTTATAAAGGAGTCAAAAATTTACTTCAGTCAATTTCCAAAAAAATGACTCAAAGATAATAGAAAAATTGGATATTGATATGTTCACAATTTTCCACCTCTGCATCTCTTCCAAAGTTTGAGTCCCTTTCCTGAATAAATATTTGACGGAAAGTATGTTTTAAAAATGTTTATTTTTTTAAATACATGATACATTAAATGGTTAATACATTTTAAATCACAAGAGTGATTTGCATGTTGTTCATAACCTGCATATCTGTTATTAATTTGTGGGAGAAAAACTTCAAGCGCTGTTATAATACAAATATTTCACTAAGGATGAAGAGATGTCTTTCTTCTTCCCTTCCCCTTATTTATGTTTTTAAAAATTATTTTATCAGACACTGGTGTTTAGGATGCTCACAGTGTCCAGGTATTACTGTTCTAAAATCTTTGTCAAACTTTGCCAAACGGTATTAGTATGGCTGTGATTAGAAACCATCTGAGACTTCTGAGATAAAAATATTAAGCTCACTTTTGAGATCAGGTTCATCATCCACCTTTGATCTTTGTTAGAATTAAGAAGAGTGATGTATAAAATACAATCAATAGAAACAGAAAAGAGGTCCTAGCTCAAAAATGATAAGCAAAATAATAATTATAGAGTCTGCTAAGAAAAAAAAAAAAGTCAAGTTTATAACCACGCCCATATTAAGAGAAAAAAATGTCTCTATTTATATTCCCTCCTGCGGTATCTATCTTTCTCTCTGATTTCCTCTCTGGCAGGTCTATAGCAGCAGTTGTAAAAGGTTAAAATTCATCCTATAAATCAATAAATAGTGGTGTTCCTCAGGGTTCTGTCCTTTCCCCAACCTTTTCTACTTTTCATTAATAACCTTCTCTCTAATTACTTCTTCACCTATCCACTCATATGTTGACTCCTCCACCCTTCGTTACTCATTTCATTTTGAAAGATGTCAAACCCGTCAAACCCAACAGCAAATGAATTACGATAAGGAGGAGACCTTGGACCAACTAATCTCTGACCTTTCTCAAATTTCTAATTGGGGCATTCAAAAACATGGTTGCTTTCAAAGTCTTAAAACTTCAATTCCTTCATCTTACTACTCTACATAATCTTCCACACAACTACCATAAATCTTCTTCTTCGGAAACACACAAATCAAACCTTTGTCTGTTCTTAATATTCTTGGCGCTTCTTTTTTCTCATAACCTTAATTGGAAGGATCACGTGTTACTTCTCTTTCTAAACAAACTTCTAAGAGGTTGGGTGTTCTAAGACGCCTTCAGAATTTCTCCCCACACCCCCCACCCCACTCCACTGCCAGCCTCAGGGGGTGTGCCCCCCCTACAAGGAGAATGACTCACGACATCTGGTGTGATTCCACTCACACAGCTCTTCTTAAAAAGGTAGAGTCGAGGGCTTTTTGTCTTTTCAACTCTCCTACTCTCACCGAAAAGCAGCCTTGCACAGATCAGAAGCACTAGTTTTGCTTCCCACTTTCTTTTTACAACTCTTTCATTATTACATTTCGATCCTTGCTCTTCTGAACTCTCAGATCGCATACCTCCTCTAATGAGAAGGACTTGTGAAACATGTCTTGCTGCACAATTTCATCCTCTCTAACATCAGATTTAACCGCCATGATCAATCTAACATGCACTCCACTGGTAAAGTCTGGAATACACTTCCGTTATCTATTTCTTCAAATGCCTTTGACTTGCACATTTTCAAAGACCGTATATTGAGGCATGTCAACCTTTGAACTGGAACCAGATTGGGAATTTCCCCTAACTCTCGGGGAATTTGGTAGGCCTCTGGCCTTTGCCCACCAGAGGAGACAAAAAAAAAAAATGAAATCTTTAGTAAGTTATAACTAACCTTTTTATTTGCATCACATGTTACTGACGAATATCTCTCTCTTTCGGAAACCTTTTTCTTTTTATTAATCAGATCTGTAATGAAAGTTAAATTAATTACTAATTACAGCTCCTTTAAACAATTATTATTATTATTATTATTATTATTATTATTATTATTATTATTATTATTATTATTATTATTATTATTATTATTATTCTATAACGGTAATAATGTCACATAAATTATACATATACAGTAATGATACAAATGTGTTCTTTGTAAGGAAGTTAAGCCACCAAATAGCTGGTACTAAATCACCATGAAATAACTTTAATCAAATATTGGAAGTATTTTTTTTTTTTTTTTTTTTTTTTTTTTTTGTAATATGTGTTAAACTAGAATTTATAATATAAGACGAAATTAAACATAATGATTAAAATAGAAGATCAGATGCTCTTGTTGCGACATTGAGAAACAACAATAGTCTGCTTTATGGGCGTGGACAGATAAAAAATTTCAGAAAGGGAAAAAATAAAGCAAAAGAATATAAGAAGAAATGCAGACTAATTATCAACAATCAGTATCAATTTCATCAGTTTAATATGTTTTTATATTATCTGAAGAGTTTAAAGAAGCATTTTCGAGTCAACCTGTAAGCAATGATGGTAATTTTTTTATCCAAACACTCAGAAAACAGATCAAAGCTGAATACGATGAAATGAGGTACTAAAGAATTCATTACACCAAACCTGGTGACTGTATTAGACGGATGCAAATTGAGTGAAAGTAATGTTGTTTATATCCTCCCTTTATGAACCTAATTGTCAGGAAAATTACTTTTAAAGAGAAAATACCATCTAAAATTTATATTGGCTTTTCATCAATTTCTCATAAAAATATTTGTATTTATTCTACTATTATATATTTTGCTTCTATTTGGTAATTTTATAATAATTAATACACTTTCCAAATAATATATATATGAATGTATGAGCAAATATTAAAATTACTTGGGTAATGATTATTTGCTGGGCATTCAACTCGGACATTGACCTTCTAGAGGTCAAATGGAAGGTCATACAATGCCCAAAATAAAATCTGCCAATTTCATTGAAAATTTAAAAAAAAAAAAAGACAAATACATTGAAAATTTAAAAAAAAAAAAAAATTTACCCATACGGTACATACTTCCAGACACACACATCTTATTTGTTACTACGTTCCCCGAGATATATATAAAAACTATCTCTGTGGAAATCTAAAAGTATATTGTAAACATTAAAATAATAATAATAATAATAATAATAATAATAATAATAATAATAATAATAATAATAATAATAATAATAATAATAATAATAATAATAATAATAATAATAATAATAATAATAATAATAATAATAATAATAATAATAATAATAATAATAATAAAGATACTTATTACCTAATTGCAGGATACCTAGTCGATAAATGAGCATTAGCTACACTGGAGGAAAATTATGTTCTCAATTTAAAATTGTCAAACGTTTTTATTCTTTGTCAAACCCGGGTTTTTTCCAACCGTGATACTATTAACATTAAACTTGCCATTTTTTGTCCCACATTTTCATGACATTTTTGCTTGATGAATAAAAATAAAAAGTAAAAACCAATGAGAAAAAACATATAAAATAATTAATTTAGAGCTTCACAACTACTGTAAATTAACAATTTTCAATACAATTTAAGCTATTATAATTTATTTACTTATTTATTTATTATATTATTAATTTTAAACCTTCATTTTAATGAGCGTAACTTCCCTACTTTTGTATATGTCGTGCCAACTACTACTGGTTTCAGAAGGAGTGCAGCGACGCTGCTTGTTTTTTATAAATATTATTTAATTACCTTATGTTTAATAATATAATAAAGAGAAAGCTGCCATTTAAGAAGGAGATGAAATACTTGTTTGCTAATAACCAATCAAAATACTGCTTACATTTCAAACATAGGCAAATCAAGGCGTGGCTTTGCTTTCAAAAACATCCATTGAAATTTTGAATTTTGAAGGAATACCCGCAATTTGTCCAATAATTTACCTAGATCTATCTGAGCTACTGTATTTAAATATACCGTTATATCGTTATAATTTGGAATCCAGTGGTAAATCAAAACTAATTGCACCCTCTGCTGTAGATATATCTTGAAATACTGTATAGTAATCCGAAATAGTTAACCCACTAATACTTGGTGTAATATTCGCTAAGTCCTGAACAGCACTGTCTTTAATAAACTGATCCATGAGGAGAAATTTATAAAGACTCTCTCTCTTGCGCAATCAATAGGCAGTGTGCTTGAATTGAGTATTAATTTAACTTTATATATTATGAATGAAAACGGCCTTTCCGAGAAATTGAACGGATATAAAACTTCATTTGCGTGTATTGGCTCAAATTGAAATTGTACATTTTCTAACATGTTTTTTACTTTAAAAATTTATTTTCTTTGTATGTTTATAACATAAAAAAATTTACATTTTACAATACCTAAAGCAATAACAGTAACATAATCAAAAACCAATCCCACTCTACCCCACCTCCCAACCATATCTATTATCTATGGATCTATTGATCTATTTAATTTATTGATTCAAGTCAATTTTTAGAAAAAAAACAAAAAGTTTTATTTATTTTGTTTTTTCTTTCTTTATAAATTCTCAACTAAATTATATGTTGATAATATGAAGTTATGAACGTTTCATTTATAAGTTTTATTTAAGTTTATGAGCTTTAAATCTTTGCCATTTTAATTTTTTTTTTTTATAATTACTTCTAATTTCCTTTATTTTTCATTTAATTCTTTTTTTATTGCTCTTAAACATTTTTTTTTACTAAAATTTTTGTCTTTATCATGTTCATAACTGCGTAAAAAAAAATGCATTTAAACCCTAAATCATAAATCAGTAAATCATAAATCAAACGCGCCATCTGATCCTCCACCCACTCTTGATCCTATTGATTAATTTATCTATTGATCTAACATCTATTGATTCAAGTTCAATATTTGTTATAACATAACACAAAAATTTTATATTTTGTTTTGTTCTTTAAAACATTTTTTACTTAAAAATTATTTCTTCTTTTTTGTATGTTTATAACTTTTAAAAAATTGCATTTTCATACTCTAAAGCAGGGTAAATCAAGAAATCGTTTAAAAGTCAAACCACCACTTCTATCCTCCTACAATCCATATGATTGATATGAATCTAATGATAGATGTATTTGAATCTACTTGATTATTGCAATATTCGTATACCTTTCCAGAAGAAAATAAAAATTTTTTTGTGCAGTTTGTCTATTGTTGTTGTGTTGAAATGTAATGTGCTGTGTGTGCATTGTTTGCAGTTGTTGCTATTGTGTTGTTTATTGTTGTTGTTTTTGTGTTTTTTGTTTTGTGTTGTTTTGTTTGTCGTGTTTGAGCTGTGTTGTTAAATATATATGACGTTCAAGTCAAATAAAAATAATACAACCGCTTTTTCAAAAACATATCTCTAAATCTTAATCGTTAATTTTACATTTTAACATTTAATATCGAAAACTAAACAAAAAAATTTAATCAGCCTAGGCATAACAGACTATTAAGCAATTCATCAAAGTAACTAAATTTAGCAAAGTTTCAACTTACAGGAGAATAGACATAGCAATCTCAATCTTTACCAAACACAAGAACCAAATATTATTATTATTATATTATTATTATATTTATTATATTATTATTATGTATATTTTATTATATATTTATTATAGATTTATTTTATATTATATTATATTATTTTATATTATATTATTATTATATTATTATATTATTATATTATTAATAATATTATTATATCAACTATATATGGATATGAACAGCACACAAAGCCTAACATACCATAACACACACACACACACACAACACACACACAGACACACCACACAACCACCACACACACACACATACCACACACATAATTATTAAAACTTACTTAATACATTAGCATGCAATCATCGACCTAACCTTACTGATCAAATGACTCTATTTATCTTGATGTAAAGCAGATACCGGTGTAACATGTTTTTCTAAGCCCGTCGTTGGAGATATTTTAATTTATTTCACATTAGTACATAATTTTAATAAAACATTTTCGTTTGTTATATCTATGTTCACTCAAAAATGAGAGCTTATTTGGCGGTTTAAAGATTAGTTAATTATTATGTTGCAGCCTGAAACTCAAGGGTTTTTACCCCCAAAATTGGCTTACCTCAAAAGTTTTTTTTCCTCGAAGGTTTTTTAAATAAATCAATAGCATTTTTATCGTTTCAAATCAGATTTCATGTTTTTACCCTATTTTTCATGTTTTAAATCTTATATCTCTACGGCTTGGTTTACATTTAGCATTAAAAATATAATCGAAAAGAAAATAATTAATAAACATTTCATCCGATATAATCCGTAGTTACATTTTAATATGGAGGGGCACTGGAATCCTGGAAACCGAATCTTGGGAAGAACCCAGAAACCTGGAAAGTTGCTAATTGTTCAGGAACTGAAACCGAACATTAACTGAAATTACTATATATATATAATATATATATATATATATTATATATATTATAATATATATATATATATATATATATATATATATATATATATAATATAATATATTTTGAATTATATTTACTTATTTTTTTTTATATCAATTTATTTTTCTTTTCAGTTTTCCTTTCCAGGAATCCATTTTCAGTTCCAAGTTCCTGAAACCAACTAAAGGACTTTCCAGAATCCGGGAATCCTTCCAGGATTCCATGGATTTTCAGGAATTCCAGCCCCTCCCAATAATTACACTGAAACTACCATATATATCACATGAATTTATTAATAATTCTTTCGGATTTATATTTCCAAATCAAACGCTATAAAACCAGAGGCACGTAGAATAAACGATAAAACATCGACAATATAGGGGATTTAAAAACATCTACTAATCGATGAAACCACAAAAATAATCTATCATTATTTAAAACCTTCTTAAACCAAAAAAACAACCTTTGCGGCTAAGGCCAATTTGGGTAAAAACCCTTATTCAGGCTCAAAATAAAAAAATAAATACTCTTTAAACAAAAAATAAATATAAAATAAATAAACGGTTTAAAAAAGAAACATACATACCAGATAGAGTTCAAAATTTATGGTTGAAAAAAATAAAATATCTTCCAACGACCTTAAAAAAAATAACAACATCTGCCTTTACAATCATAGAAATAGCAGTACATTTGATCAGTAAGTTAGATGCGATTGATTGGTAGCTAATGTAGAAGAAAGTGTCAAAAATATAATGAGTTTGTTTGTATGTGTGCTGTTGTGATTTGTGTCGTGTTTGTTGTGTGTGTGTATGGTGTTGTGTGTGTGGTGATATGGTAGTTAGGTTTTGTTATTTCATAACATATATTAATGTTGAGTATAATACACAATAATAATTAATAATACGATAATAATAATACATCAATAATAATAATAATTAATAATAGAATAATAATAATAATAATAATAATAATAATTAATAAAATAATAATAATTAATAATAATAAATAATAGTAAATAATAAAATAATAATAATATTTTGTTCTTGTGATATAAAAGATTGAGATTCATGTCTACTTCTCTGGTTAAGTTGAAAACTTCTAATTTAAGTTTACCTTGTATTAAGAATTCTGTTATGTCAAGTCTAGAAGACATAGGAATACTAAAAGTAAGAGGAGAATAACTTTCTTATTATGTCAAGAACCTTTGAAATAACATTTATGTTAAAGATTATTTGGAAGCATTTATGCAAAAAAGAACGAGTCCATATTTCAATGTTAAGACATGGTTCCTTTTTGCATAGCTAAGTCTATATACAAGTCACCTGGTCTATCATTCAACTAGAATAACTAAATGATATAGTTTTATATCGTGGGCATTATAACTGCCTTATCACTAAACAAATGAACGTTTTGAGGTATTTTATTCTCTCTGAGTAGAAGAGGCGTTTTTTTTTAAACCTATATCTTTATTACAGATTATTAAACGAAAAATATCGTATTCAATCAATAAACATATAAAGCTTATTAAGTTCATAGATTTAAAGAATAATAAAGTTTTAATACAAATCTTTGAATTAAGGGACAGTATTATGAAAATGAACAGAATATAACCCAACTATGAAAGATGAAATAAATCCGTGCTAAAGACTAACCCCGAGATTACGGACTAAAGATTTCATATCTATACAGAGAATTAATGTATTGAGGATATAGTGAATTTCATGTTTTTATACTGGTGAACTTACAACAATGTCCCAGGGTGGTGAATATCACATTAAATAAAATGTATTCAAACAACCTTACAAAAAGGGGTTCAACGGTTTTTTCTTCCCTTAATTGAACCACCCTTCAGGTAAACAGCTCTTTGTACCACCTATTAATTTGATATACGCTTCTATTGGAAACAAAAATTATTTTAAATGTATTTCTTGCACATAATTTTTTATTACCACACAGTGACAACAAGAAGAAAAAGTGAAAACTTGAAAAAAAAATAGTTTATAAAAGAAACACCAGAAGTCAATATCATATTTTAATAATACAAATAACGTATTTACATAAACTTGCGATAAATAGTTTTTTTTAAAGACTATGGTAAAAACTAAAAACCAAATTATAATTCCTAACAATTTAAAAAATAAAAAAAATTCAATTCATGAATTTGTACTTTCGGTCTTCGTAAGCTATTTGTCCAGTGGCGCATTTATCCTCCAAGTTGTTCTAGTAAGAGACATTGAGATAAATCCATTAATATAATATAAAAGAAAAGCAATGATTTATATTTACAAACAGACACTGACCACTTGGATATTTTAAATTCAATATAACATAACGAATAAATGGAACATTAAAATCTTATAATCCATCTTCGATTCAATGCCAAAACCGCGAAAGAGAAATTTGTAGTTTTGAAAGAAAAAATGGGTGTTTAAATACTCGCGTTAAGCACTGGGATAACGGGCGAATCCAACAACGAACCGATTGTGGCAGGGTTATAACTTTCCGAAAACACTCGTGATTTCGGAATTGAAAACTTTGAAGGCCAAAGCTGTTGCCAGTAACACATAACAGCAGCAAATTATTCAAGGTTTTAGCATTGAATCGATCATATATATATATATATATATATTTCTACCTCACTGATATTTACCTTTAAATCTAATATATTATATTGTTCAATCGAGAAAAAACTAAGATGGTACTTACTCGTTCGGTCTTTACGCATAAATAGGTTAACACCATAGGAGCCAAAACGGCGAAGCCAGCGATGGTGGTCCTCGGAGTTGCCTTAAAGTAATCATACTGACAGGCTCGCATTGACATGTATCGCTGCAGAGCGGGATCAAACTGTAATACGAAAATAAATAATAATAATAAAAGGAGGAATTTGAAAGTAAATGTAGATAAGAATACGGTTATGGAAGTGAGTGAGGAGAGTCTGCGGTGTGAAGTCATGTTAGATGATGAGCAACTGGAACAAGTATCTGAGATTAAATATTTAGGATATATGTTGGATAAAAAGGGGAATGGATGATGCAGAATGTAGTGAGAAAGTTGTGAATGGTAGGAAGGTGGCTGGTGCAATTAAATCCTTGGTGGATGCGAAGGGACTAAGCCTTGAGTGTGCTAGGATGAGGGTATATTGTTACCTGTGTTAATGTATAGTAGTGAAACTATGGTCTGGAATAAAAGGTATAGATCTAAGGTACAAAGTGTTCAGATGGACAATCTTAGGGGCGTGTTAGGTGTGAGAAGAATTGATAAAATGAGGAATGAACGCATTAGGGAGCTGTGTGGTGTGAAGAAATGTGTAAATGAGAGAATAAACGAGAGTACATTAAGATGGTTTGGGTCATGTGCAAAGGATGGATGATAATCGGTTGGTTAAGCGGATGTATTATGGTGAGTGTGCTGGGAATCGACTGGCTGGGAGATCGAAGAAAAAGTGGATTGAGTCATTAAAGGAATGCCTGAAGGAGAGGAATGTGAGTTTGGGAGAGAC